>VXAD01005099.1:228503-300288 GCA_013399195.1 Dicrurus megarhynchus | reverse complement strand
TTTTTTTTCTTTCCGTGAAGTGCACTTCAGGAACAGGCTGCTCCAGCACATGTCCTCCCTGGAATCACAAGTCCTGTGTCACAGTTGTCTTTTGGGCATCCACCTTCTCCAGCAGGGGCTTCTCCACAGGCTACAGGTGGATCTCTGCTCCACTGTGGACCATCATGGGACTCAGGGAGACATCCTGCCTCATCATGGTCTGCACCACAGACTGCAGGGGAATTGTGGCTCCAGAGACTGGAACACCTCCTGCCCCTCCTTCTTCACTGATCTTGGTGTCTGCAGAGTTTCTCTCACATATTCCCACTCTTCTCTACTCTGACCTCAATTACTTCTGTGCAATAACTTTTTTTTCCCTTTTAAAATCTGTTATCCCAGAGGCACAAGCACTCTGCTTGATGGGATAAAAGCAGAGTATGCTTTGCTTCCTGTGTAGTCTTATATTTACTTAATGTGTTTACCTCTTATTTTTTTCCTTCTTTTCAGATTTAGTTAAGTTTTGAGTTCAGTTTAATGATCTACCATTTTAAAACATTTTGTATTCCTTGTGATTTTGCTGACTCTTTAGATCGTGTGCTGTAGTAATCGGCTTTATGTTTGGCCTTTCGATAATTTGATAATATCTGTATTATTACATTATTGATTCGAATGAAATGATAAATATCTTGATGGGATTTGTTAATGATATTACTTTGCAAGGTCAATCATTTCAACAGAAGAGAGAAACAGTGGAAGGAAATTGTATGGATTAGAAATCTAGGCCAAAAATATAATGAAATATGGTTGGGTTTTTGTAACATTAGGGATAACAACTGATAAAAACCAAGTTGAAATTGATGGTATGTAATCAGAGTAGTGACTCTCATATGAAATTGCAGTGTGTAAGGCTAAAGAGAAGCAGATGTGAAGATATTTTACTCTATATGGTATACTTCTGTCTAGTGCTTCAGTATCAGAAAAATGTTGACCAAGCAGTTTTCTAAAAAAAGAGAAGTGGGGATAACAATTTTCCTGCATGCATTTCAATATATGGAAGTATTTTATATGGAAGTGGTAATGATTTGGAGGTTTGCAGTGCATATGAAATATTTTAAGAGCCTTTAATTTTTAAAATCAGATTTAATTAGCTCAATTATTAGCAACAGTGTTAGTATGTATTTGCCAGTTTATTGATCTGAGCACAATGTCTAGGTTTGGACAGTGTTGGTTTAAGGCAGGGAAGTGCCTCCATTTCCTTACAGATGAGAAGAACAAAAGCTTTCTTTGCAAATTTCTGTGAACAATCAGCATCTCCCTCTTAATCTTGAGCTGAAAGGCTCAGTGGTCTTTGGTGTGGTGCCTGCAGAGTGGAACACTGCCATCCCACTCAGGACCTGTGTCATTTGGGGAGCAGCATGCTAATAGCTGAGGGAAAAATACTATTGCTCTCATTTTTGCTTGTGAAATGAAATTATCTCTATGTATCAACACTGTGCTGTTTACAATTGTTTTTTTAAATAAAGGAGACTTGAAAAGACCTCGTCACAAGTCAGTGTCAGTAACTGTGGGGAGAGCTTTTATCTGTAAGACTTGCAATCTCTGTTACAATAGAAGCCTCCTAATTTCAGATTATTCTTTGTCCAGTGACACATTCCAAAAGGGAAACACATTTGTTTGGATGTAAACAATAAAGAATGGTGCATGGAGAATGGTATATCCCTGTGGACATTTTCTCACAGGACTGTAGTTCTGCACCAAATCTCTTAAGAACTGTGTCACTGCTGTACTTCAGGAGATAAAAACAACCATTAAAACTGAAGTATTGCCATCTATTGTTAGGTTGTTGTTCCTGTTTTGAACTGTTATACTCTTTTAATACAGTAGATGGTTTCTTTTCTTTCAACCTTTCATCTGTTTTACTAAATACTAAAATAAGAAGTGTATCTTCAGATGGATGAGTCCCAGTCATGGCACTTCTAGTATTTGTGAAAACACACTTGTTAGTCCAACATTTTCATTTCTCTCCCACCGAGATTTTTTAAATTGCTTTATTCCCTCTCCCCCACCAATGTAGAAAAGTAAATGTTATTATCCATGCTTATTACTTGTAAAGAACCTCTTGTAAAGACTTGTAAAGAATCATCATCATCTTCATCCCTTTTTGCAGATATTTCAGATTTTTACTTCAGTTGTTTGTTGCTGTTGACCTTGCTCTTTTTGCAAATGTTTTTTAGACAGTCAAACCTCAACTGAATTTCTCAGCAGGGATTTGCCTGTTTATTTTTATAGTTTATATTAAAAGTGAGACTCCTAATTCTTACTGTTTCTGTTGTTCCTATAGCAACTAGATAGGGGGAGATGCAGCAGCATCACTTTGCTTCCCAGCTGGTGTTTGTGTTCTCAGCAAGGGGGGAGAGTATGAGGAAAATGGAGTATTAATTAGGATGTAACTGGTTGAAAAGTATACTCCTTGTTGAATTGTCTCACCCTTTACTCTAGAGGAGTTAATTAATAATTTTAAGCAGGGCTTCTCAAACTTTCTTTATTAAAATTCTGTCCTCTTGGATAGAGACATGATTTACTCTGTGTCAGCTTTTGGTCTTTGAGCTGCTTGGTTCTTGATGGTTCCTTCCACCTAAAACCCTGTTTTCTTCATTACATGGATAGCAGTAGGATTTGTGTCAGGAACTAGACTGGTGCTTATGATTTATATGTAGCCTGAACATACATGAAGTGTGGGGCTTTTTAATTCCTGATTTTAATCTGATTTTTGCAGCTGTCCAGTAACTATAGTATACTAGAATGTAGTCTTATTGTTGACTAAGTGACTGTCTTGGAGTAAAATGTTTCGATATTTAAATGGTACATTTTCAGAGATTAGTAAGAACTGAGGTGGAACTAACATGTTCTACCTTCTCCAAGAAGCAGAGGTTGTTTGAATTCCCCTTTAGTAGTCCTTTCTCATACCTCATGATGGAAACCTTCAATACATAGTTTCCTGAGGATCTCTGATGCCAAATTAATCCCTCTGAAGTAAACCAGTCTTTCCCCCATACCTGAGCACCTGAAGTTCTGCTGCTCTGCCTTGGTGGCACTTGTTTAGCCAAGCACTGCTGCTCTGTGAGGATTGTGTTACTCTCACCATGGCATGTGCATTGTGAAGACTCTGGGGAGAGTTTTACAGTATTCAAGCCATTTTTATATAAAACAACCACAAAAGATGTGACCTATGTTTTAAGCTCCTCTGCAACTGTTTATTAAATAAAAATTCATGGGCACAGGAACTGGATATCATATATTGCATCTCAAAAAGGTGGGTCCCGTCAGGTTTAGTGTATGTACATTGAAAAGCCTTTCCCAGCCAGAACAGCTCTGATTAGCAAGAGGAACTCAGAAAGTGCTGGTTAGTAGATAACCAAGTGGTAAATTTGCTCATGTGGGAAATAAGAAGTTGAGATATATGCTTCTTGTTACTTAAGGAACAGATTGGAACCAAGACTTCTCACCTTGCGGGAAGGTACCACGATGCAAGATGTTACTGAGGCAGTGGGGATCCTGCAGGCATCAGGTTGCCATCCATGAAATGCCTGCTGTCTTCACACTGGTGGTGGTGCCTCAGGAGAAGCTCTTGCTCTTTTGGAAATAAGTCTTTAATTGTTTCCTGTTTTATTGCTTCTTTGTTTCCCCTGCCCCTGACTCTCTCAGAGGGGTTCACAAGAGCTAATGAACATGACATCTGCTAATTTATGGATCAGTTTGTTTCTCTGCTGGCTGCCTAAGCAGAGTTCTGATCCTCGGTGGATTACATATTAGGACAGTTTTAAATTTTAATCAGAACAACATCTCTTCAAAACATTCTGGCTTAAAAAATACATAAATGGACAAGTATCTTGCTTCCATGGACTCTAACCTAGTGTATCTCCTGTATTCATGGGACCACTAAGTCTCTTAGGGTTTTGGGGAGTCCTTCTGGGGCTGAGGGAGCTGGAGCTATTCAATCTCAAGAAGAGAAGGCTCATGTGGGGTCTTACCAATGTATATATGTGCCTGATAAGTGTGAATAAAGAAAACTGAGCCAGACTCCTTGCGGTGCTATCCAGTGGTAGAACAGGAGGCAGTAGATGTAAATATAGTGTGTTGATAAACCTTTTTTACCGTGAGAGTGGTCAAACACTGGAGGTTTCAGAGACAGGCTGTGAAGTCTCCATCCATGGAGGTTAAACCCAGCTGGGCTCAGGCCTGAGCAATCTGCTGTCATTAATCCTGCTTTGAGACTTGATGCTCTCCAGAGGTCCTTTCCAACCTGAACTATACTGTGAATATTGTGGATTATGTCAGCAGATAAAACAGTTGGGAGCTTTTTTCTGTGAAGAAATTGCTGCTTGGAGAATTTTGTATTGTCACAGATAAAATATGGCTCTTGTGAGATTCTTTTTGAGAATCCTGGTGTTTCAGCTTAGATTTTAATTTTTATCTTTGTACATCTCCTGGAGTTATAATGTTTATTTCTTACAACTGTAATTATTTTATTAGAAAAAACCTGAATTATAAATCAGTGCAGTGACTATATTTTTATCACCTTTCTTCATTTGACAAATAAATGCATTTTTATAGTGCTTAAAATCCAATCCTGAATGTAAAGGCCAGTTGAAGTATTTTTGATTCATAGAATCATTAAGGTTTGAAAACCCCTCTAAGATCAAGTCCAACCATTAACCTCACACCACCATGTATACAACTAATCCATGCCCTCAAGTGCCACATCCTCATGGTTTTTGAACACTTCCAGGGATGGTGATTCTACCAATTTCTTGGGCAGCCTGTTCCAGTGCCTGCAGCTGCATCTTTCTAGCCACTTTTTCCCAACCTGCAGGACCGCATAGGATTGTTGTGACCCAAGGGCAGGACCCAACACTTGCCTTGTTGAACCTTATACAATTGGCTTTGGAGCATCAATCCAGCAAACTCATCGTACTCAACTCTGAATCAAAAAAAAGAAAGAATTTCATCAAGGAAGCTGGAGTTTTGCTCTCTTGGTTAGGACAATTGTAGCCATATGATTTCTAACAGAGGTAAAATGTAGTGTGAACTTGCATGCTTCTCTTGCTGCCTGGTTACTGAATGTGCAGAAAGTGATTATTCTGTTCTCTGGAATATTCAATTCAGGGTAATACATAAATGTACAACCAGCATTCGACAATTGCCTTGAGGTGTTGATTTTATTATCATTAAATATTAGCTAAGAGCAAGCATCGTCTTTCTCTTTCCTAGATTTGCTGTTGAGTGTTTGCTCAAGGTCAATTGAAATCACTCTTGTGTTCTCCAAGAAGGGAGTGCATATCCCCTCTTGAATGATTCCAGATATATGTTGAGAAATGAAAAGTCAGGGATGGTGTTGAGAATTAGAAATCTAAAAAGGAGGAATAAAAGAGGCATCTGGAAAGAGAGGCAGTGGTTGGAGCCAGGGAAGAAACAATGTCTAGCACTGGGTGTGGGTTGGGAAAACCAGCTTCCTGGGGAAAGGGGAAAGAATAGGTGAAGTAGGGTGCTTTTTTTTCGTTTGTTTGTTTGCTTTTTTAAAAAAGCTAAATATGTGTAATTTTGAGTCAAATTAGTAACTCTAGTTTGAGTGTCTCATTTCAGGTAAATAGCGGCAAGGAACTGAGAAATTAAGTGAGATTCTGATACTGGTTTTCTGGACATCTCTTTCAGATTCTTGAACAAATCCTGCTTGAGCAGACCCCTCTGCAGGCATTAAGGATTTAAATCTAATTATTGTTTGGATGAACGTTCCAAAAATTCTGCTTTGAAGCTTTGTTATGCATCTCTTCATTCAAATCACTTAATGTTTTCAATCTTGTTTACTTTTTTACAGCTGTTAACACAATAGGGCAAAAGCTTCCAAGGAATGACTATTGATGGCTGAGGGAACCTAGATCCTAATTGTAGAACAATTGCTGTGATGTCATGTGCAGATTTTATGTGGTGTTCACAAACAGCTGATTGCAAACAAATAGTTTGCAAAAAATGCCTATAAAGGTTTTGTTCTCCTTGTAAAGCTGCTGTCTGCACTGTCAAAAGCTTTTGGGATGTAGCTGTGTGTGTATACTCCTGTTTCCAGTGAATTCTCATAGCATGAAATCAACTTTGTGGAAAAAAAAGTGCTTTTGCCCACGCGATTTTTATCATTCATACACTAAAGACAAGCACAGCTCTAAAAATGTAGTTATATAGGATGATAACAAAAGTGACTCTCACCTATGCATTTGCATACCAAGACTTGGCATCACTGTAAATAAGTTATCCAGCAAAAGTAGTTCTTGCCGGATTATTTATGTGTAGCATAAAAGTTAGCCTCATATAAAATTTCCCTGTAGAAGAAAATCTCTCCAGTGAATATAATCATTCTAGTAACAGTGGAAATGCACATTTAGTTAAAGGTGGCATTTCTTACTGTGAAATGTCAAAGTGTATTTGTTTTCTAATTGTGAAATTGGTAACTAGAGATAAAAACTAAATGTCAGCAACATAAAGGTATGGTAATTTTAGACTTCTAAGGATATTTTTAGAAATGTTTTCATCATAAAATAAATGTATGTAATTTTATTATTCTTAAAAATAATCAGCAGGGGCTGATCAGCTAAAAATTCTACTTTTGTTTTCCAGAAACCAGCAAACATTCTGGTAATGGGTGAAGGTCCTGAAAGAGGAAGAGTCAAAATAGGTAAGCATTTTGAGAAAATTTAATTGTGCAGCTGAAGGATTACTATTTAAAAAAAAAAAAGGCATCTTCAGTGTAAGATAGAAATAGCTCTTCAGTATTCTTTGAGTGTATGTATCTACAACCTTTAGTTCAATTTTGAATCTCATTCACTGAGTTTACAGACTTAAGAAATTCTAGATATATTATTGGACATTTCTAAGCTTGCCGAGGTTATTTGATGATATATAAAAACATCTGTATGAAACAAAAAAGTAATAAGCACAGAGATAAATGGCAATGGCCAGGGTTCTTTTGACTTCTACTGTGATTAGTTAGCATAAGTTAGCATTGTTACTTAAAAATTGTGCTTTTTTTTTTTTAATATAAATAATATTACTGCACATGTTTGTAGAGATCCAGAGGTTTGCGACGCGAAAGTTATTATTCAAGATGAGTAACACATGTAGCTGTGATGGTCTTTATCCAAAATCTAATTACCTTCTTAGTTTTAGTGATGTGGACATTGCCTTTTTTAAATAAAGCATGTGGCAATACTCAAGTTCGTGTAAAAGAAAAGTTTCAGATTTTAATTGGGTTTAAAATGTGTGGGTTTGATGGTACACCAAATTTTGTGCTTTCCATCTAGCATTTCTTACTGTTACTTATAAGGCTCATTCTAAAGAGAATTTTTGAGTTCTATAGAATGAATGTTTAGTTTTAAAATACATTTCTGTAACAGTGCATGCTGACTGACTCTGGAGCTAATTCCTCCAAGTCAAGTAGGAGGCATGCCTTGAAAAGTAGTGCGAAACAATCTACACTGCAGTCATTTTGGTTTTGCTCTTTGGGTAAATGTATAGCAGTTACAAGGACTCACAGTTTTGTAAGCATCTATAAAAATAAAGGAGAAAATGTACATTAGAGACCTACTACTCTTGACTTCAGTTAACCAAGTTTCTGTTACAGTTTTAAAAAAATGAACAGGTATCTGTGTTATGTAAAGTTTTACAATACCATGATGAAAACACATCAGATGTTACCCTTCATAGTTTTAGGAATGAAGTAAATGGCATTTAGCCTTAGATAAATTTGGTCCAGTATTGTTATAAGTAGTTTTTGTTTTGTTAGAAACTTTGATTTGTAGTTTTTAATGGTTTTGAGCTATTGCTGTAATTGTTTTTTGACAATACTGTTAAGTTCTGATTTATTTGTATTAAAATTTAAATACTCTTCTCATTTTTTCTCCCCGTTCCCCAGCTGATATGGGTTTTGCAAGATTGTTTAACTCACCTTTGAAGCCATTGGCAGACTTGGATCCGGTTGTGGTGACATTCTGGTACAGAGCTCCAGAGCTGTTACTTGGGGCCAGACATTACACAAAGGCCATTGGTAAGTTGTCCTGTAAGAAAGACGTTTGCCTGCAAGTTCTGTAAGGATAGTAGCCTTACAATATATAGGATGATCAGCTGACCAGCTAGTTTTGGGGTTTTGTCCCTGAAGTAGTAGCAGATGATCCCATCCATAAAAGATTAATCAAGATTAAAACTTTTTGAGGACGGTGCTTTTATTTTTCAATATAACATAGACATTTGAAATATGTCGTTTGTTTTGTTTTTAAAACAAAAATATCCTTTGAATTGGTTTATGTGTTTTCTTAATATGGGCTTAGAAATCTTGTAATGTTGTAAACCTTCAAAAGGGAAATAGCTATGGCAGTCTGTAGGGTGTTACATGTCCAGATGCTTCTATGAAATGTGTGGCTTGAAAAGCAGAAGGCTGGTCTGCTGTGCTGTGCATAATCTGCAGATTGTTTACCCCTGATGATTTATGAAGCTCCATGTTCAGGAAATGCTGGTAGCCAGGCTCTTTGCCCCCTAGTAAGTTCCAGAAGCACAGTCAGCCTCAGTGCCCAGCTGTTTGGAGAATTAAAGCACTGAGGTGCATGGGAGGTACCCTGGCTGCATGGTTGGGTTATGTGTTGAACTGCAAAGGAAAGAGTGACCCTCTGTTAATATGAGTACAGAGGTGGCTTTCGTGGCAGGCATTTTTCTGTTGTAGAAGTCTTTGGAGATGCTCTGTGGGTCTTTTTCAGAGAGTTACAAAATACTATGTCATACTTGCATCTCTGTTTGAGTGTTCCCTTGTGTGGACCAACACTTTTAAGGCTCACAGTGTGTGGTTTTTTTTTTTTCAAGTAACTCCTATTTATTCAACTACCATATACAGGAAAAGGCTTGGAGAATGAATGAACTGGCACCTGACTTTTTGATGGAGACTTGCACTTTCCATTTCTTTACTGCTTTCCACTTCCATTTGGAATCCTCCAGTGCAGGAGTTTATTTTGTGTACTCTAGGAGAACTGTGTAGCAAAAGCTGAAGTATCAGAAATGAGGAAAATCTGATCCATTTCAAAACCAAAAACCTGGTCCAAAGAAAAATACTAATTGCAGACAGATTCAGTCAGGTCAAGAGGGACCTTAGGATGTTTCTTGTTCATCGTCCTGTTCAAAGCAGTGCCCACTATGAATTCTGCCTGTCCTGTTGAGGGGTTTGTCCAGCTACATCTTGAAAACCTCTAAGAACAAAGATTTCACACCCTCTCTGGTTAACCTGTTCCACTGCAAAATCATCCTTGTAGTGAAGAATTTTTTCTTCATACCTAGTTAAAATTTCTTGGTTTGGTTTATGCCAATATTCTCTCACTCTCCTGTTGTATGCCATTGTAAGAGCCTGGCTCTGTCATCATGGTCACCTCTGTGTAGGTACTGGGGGGCTGCTCATAGATTCCTCTTCAGTCTGAACAAGCCCATGTCCCTCAGTATCCTTTCCTGGAGCAGGCTCTCCAGCCTCTGACCGTGCTGGTTACCTCTGCTTTTGCCTTTGTTACACTGTTTCGTGGTTGTTAAAGCCAAGGCTGCCATTGATTATCATATGCCCAACCAGTTCTTCCTTCGTCCTCAGTAGTAGATCTGAGGGATGACACTGACAGTTTACCCCCAAGTCCTCTAGAAATCTTTTCAGCATTCCTGAAGTGACCCTGTTTGTGTTCTGTTTGTTCTCTGTGATGCCCCATGGTCTGTTCACCTCCTCCCACAGCTCCTTTTGCTGGTGTCCCAGTGCCCCCGCCAGAGTGTATCACCCAATGTGAGGCCAGTGTCACCCTGCAGACTGACTCCTGCATGGCAGCACCCTCCCTCTGGAGCTCTGCTTCAGCTGAGATGGAGGCATCCCAGGGTATCTGCTCCAGTGGGAGCTCGTGATGGAGCCTTGTAATGCCCCTGTCCCCTGCGTGGTTCTGCCACAATCCCATGGTGGCAGAAGCAGACTCTTTGGGCCTGCTTCGCATCAGCCACCATGCAGAGTGAGCTGCTAGCTACTAAGTCTCTGTCTGCAGAAGTGTTTTAAAGAAAATACCAACAGGATCGCCTCAAACACTTGTAAATGAGATGCTTAAATTGCCCAATGTTCGTAGTGGAAAACACTGATGCGAATGGACCAGATTACCGAGTGACCTGCGTGTGTGGTACGGGGAAGTTACCTCAACTGACAGCTACCTGGTTTTGATAGATAGCATACTGTTTGGAGATTTGGGTGAGTGATATGTACCATTATCTCAGGGTATCTCTTTGAAGGATGAATTAGTATACTGCTGTTGTTTGTTTAATTATGTCATAAATAACTTGGTTCTTGCCCTGAGGGATCTCTAGTCTATACTAAAACACGGGCAAGAAGTTCCTATGAAACTTCAGAGGTACTTTGGAGAGATCTGGTTTTGCTAGTAGTTTATTATTTCTGAGGCTTTTATTTCTTGTATCACACCAGTGAGTCACCCAGGAGGGGTGTGAATGGTTACATAGTACCTGGCATGCAGTGGGAGTGCTGAGGGGCACTCAAAACAGTTTGGGCAGGAAGATAAAAAATACAGAAATGAAAACAAGGAAAGTTGCAAGTTGAGATTTGTAGGTTGACTGAAGGATTAGAGGAGCATGTGATTGAAGAGAAGAGAAAAGAAAAAAGGTACGTGGAACTGATCTATGTGCAGCTTTAAGGCAGAGGGAAGAAATGAGTAACAAAATGGCAGTGGCGATGTTCATGCAGTTTATTGAGTCCGGACTTGTGTTTTGCTTCTAGCACTATGTGCACTTAAAAAAGGGCCATTTTCACGAGCTAAGCATGCTAGTGAGAGTTTAATTCAAATGCTAATGTCTTTGGCAAAGGATGCAACTCTTAAAACTTTCTCTTAAATCTCCATGCAAGAAATACAATTTTAAGATCTCTTAATATTACATAATTCTCAGGAAGTCTAATGTATTGCTTTTAGTAATAACTCAGAAATTAAATAAAATTCTCATTTAATTGCTCTTGAGTTGGAAACAATTTAGAAGAAAGGTGATTAGACATAGCAAGTTATGAAAAAAAAGACAGGTTATTTAGTATAGCTGCTTGTTTTCCATAGCTATTTTCCCATGTCTTTTGGACTTTTATTGATCAGTAAATACAAATAAGGTTAAAAGCAGAGTTTTCTCTTTCAGTTTTGTCATAGTGAGAAGTATTTTTGTTTGAATTTACTAGGAAATCATTGTCATCAGTTCTCTTCTGCAATGTCCTGAACATTGTCCAACAGCCACTACATGATTCAGATGTTTGCTTAGGTTTTTACTGACTTTGTCTTGTTTTTACTTTATCTTAAGTGTATTTTTTGTATTCTACATGTAATACTCTCTTCCTTATCTTTGTTTCACATATAATTTAATTATTAGCAATGTATTCAAAATATCCTGGACACTGTCTACTATAGCATCCACTTTGGTCTTATGCTTGTAATAAAGCCTTTAGGTGTGCTTGCTTGCATGTAAATAATTCTCATACAAGATCAAAGACTGAAATTAGAATTTGACTTTTCACTTGTTCAGGATTTTTGTTTTTGATTTCTGGACCTGATCTTAGTTACACTTTGTGGGTTTAACTTTGAGGGAAAACTGGAGTAAATACAGTCTGTTTAGAAAGAGCTATATATTACAGAAAACAATACATAAGCATATTTCACTATTTTAGGGGTGATTTTTCAGTGACATTTTTCCTTTATTTAATTTGTGTCTTCATATAAATGAAATATTCTACTTCTAACTTATTTCCTTGCAGAACAGGTAGTTGTTCATCATATATATAACATCATGTTTTAAAGGGATGTAGGAATCGGGAAAACAGTATTGCTGAAAAACAGAAATAGCTTTTGCTTTCTGCATGTTAAAAGGATAGTAAAAAGTCCATGTTAGGGTTTCATGGACAGTAATATTTCTTTTCCTGGATTGTGAATGTTTATAATGTAAGCCCTACTTGTTAATAAAGTTTCACATGTAATATCTGCTACCATAGTTACAAGTAATTAACTTACCAGGTGAATGCAAATTGGGAAAATGGTGTTGTAGAAGCCAAAGTTCACTCTCTATTCCATTACCACAATTTAATCTGTACTAAATTCACTATAGAGGGTCAAGGTTTTCTGGATTTTCAGCATCATAATTCAAAAATAGAATCTGTTTCCCTGTGTTCATTGTAATACTTTAGCAAAGATGTAAAACCTGCAAATAAAAGTAACTTGAGCAAGCTTCAGGTGAAACCAAGTAACTGCAAAAATGTGAATTGCTTGCCATCATGGAAACTTTAATAAAATTACTAAATGACTAGAAAGTCCAGCAAAATGGAAAATGCCTTTGTGCTCAAAATACTAAAGAAACATGGTTGAAGTAAGTGGCAAGGTACAGTGCTCCTTTCATGTATAGGCAAAGACTTCTGCACTTCAATTTTAAGGAAACCAAAGGAAATGATTGTGGTAAAATGAAGGAAAAGTTCAGCTAACTTTGAGCTTGAAAGGAGACATCAATCAGTTGGTTTTTTTTTCACTCTGGGAACATCAGATTAGAAAAGAATGTTTTAGTAGGTAAAGAAAGTAGTAAGAACTCTTTCATCATAGGTTTTTAAGAAAGCGTGTGGCAGTCTCCAATATGATTTATTCTGGGGCATCTTGTAGCATATCAAGGTAATGACATAATTATGACTTGTTTTTATCAAGCTGCAGCTTGTATCGTTATCAGTGCTATCAAAGAAGCATGTTATCTTATGTCTCCTTACCGCTTGCCTTAATTAAAGCAATAGCATATTTGATAAATGGCATTAGATGACTTAGAGTATTTTAGATGGTTTGGATTTTGTTGACAAAAAGTGATCATTCAACCACCCATTAAGCAAGGCTAAAACACTGTCGTGAACCAAAAAAGGGTGAGCTTGTTTATTGTGAAAAAATAAGTCTGGAAACCTGAGAAATCTCTATTTCTTACTTACCTTTTTGCACTTGTCTGAATTACAAGTCAGCAGAAATGTCAGAAATGGCTGTGGTAACTGCATTTACCAGCCCAAATGAGACTTAGGTATAGAGAAACTGTAATTCAAAGCCTGGGTAGTGCACTGTCACCTCATTCTATTTCCAGACTACCATGCAGTTATGGAAGCTGGAAATATGTGAAAGGTATAAGCAGATATCAAAATGCCTTTGAAAGCAAATGTCACAGGAAAATATTTGGTGTATCAGAGTGAATGAATTTGTAATGAATGCTGGGATCCGTCAGAGTTTCAACAACTCCATTTGACCTCATGCAGGAAAAAAAGAGAGGGGAATATCTAGGGTGTATTATTTAGGATGGAAGTATGTGCATATGTGTTCCATATTGCCTGTGCAGCGAGTCCCACACACGCTGAGTGCGTCAGATGTCCTTACTGTGTATGCACAGATTGTTGGCATGCTGGCCAGGCTGTGGGGCCTCTGGATATCTTGGACTGATGCCTGAAGCTCTTTTGGTCTTCTGTTCTGGGAGGGTTGGGAGTTAAAAAATAAGACCTATCTGGAAAATCTGGTAAATGAAAAAGGTGGGACCAACCAGAAGATTGAAAACTCTTCAGGAAAAATGTACAGGGGAGGCTCCCACCTGTTGTCTGTGGAGTCACAGGAGCAGGGGGACTGCTTTTAAACATCCATGAGAAATAATTAAGAAGAACAAATCCATAGTCAGTCAGCATTTGACTGCTGCACAGGAATACACATTCTTGTTTGTGAGAGGTTGTGATTTGAGGATGGGGTTGTGGAAAAACTAGAAAAATAAATTAAATCAGAGAGGTTTGGAAAATACTCATTTATGTGCGCTGAAAAGAAAAATTCGGGCTACACCAAGAAGGGAGCCTTGTTCATGCCCTGGCAAATGTTATACAACATGACGAGTAATTGGATTCAGATGATATTTTGTGGTAAACTTGTTTTGGCATGTGGTAAACTTTCTTAATTTTGATTATCAAAGTTGTTCTTATACGTTTTCTGAGAGGCAAAATATTTTAATACCAAGGATTAATTGTTGCTCTCTTATCTAGTTATTGCAGATACTGGATGATTTACTGCTGTTTTTTCCTCTTGCTGTCTAAAATAGGAAAATATGCCTAGAATACTATATAAGCTTCTTCTTTTATTAAAAAATAAAAAGCATTTTCTACACTACTACAATAATCTAAGAAATGTTAAGTTATCTAAAGGATTATTAGATCACCTAATTAGAACATTTTAAAGCTATATTAGTAAGTATTTTGGGAAGCTTGGGATGCTGACAGCAACTCAAGGAGTATCATCTGTAGGATTGTTATACATTAATGTTAACACATTAACTCTTTTGTGATCTAGTTCCTGCCTTCTTCTAACTCCTCTATTACTCTTGCTTCGCAAATATGTTATGTCTGGACATTAGCTAGTAAAGCTGGTGGCCATTGTCAACTCCAAAGAATCTGAGAGGTGTATAGTAGTTTAATAGTCAGAAGAATGAGAACAGTGCTGTGGGTCTGACCTGTCTCTGCTGGTGTAAAACCAATGGAGGTACTCTAATGTGGGCCAGACTAAGTTTCATTTCTTAGGACAGTAAGCTGGGTCTCAAAAGACTTGACTTTAAATACTGATTCAGTCCCAAGTGTTGGATGTAGTTGGCCACATTTCATTTATTCCATCCCAGCTGTTGTTTCATTATCTATGAAATGGGGACACTGCTTAATGGTGTTGTCCTGGAGATAAAGTCAGTTAAGGATAATGGGGAGCTCCAGTACAAGTATGCTGTAAATTGTTTTTGTTAACTCAATGGATGGATTATTTGTTGAGGACCTGGGATGTCACTTAGCATCTGCAATTTACTTGAGAAACATACACATTCTGGACATTAAAAACAAAAAAGGAAAGAAAAGGAAAACAAAACCACTAAATCTTCAATCACAACTACAGTCTGCTAATTGTCCTGATTTGGATTGCTTGGTAAATTAACCTGTAAGCCTTCCACATGTGGTCACCCAATACTTTTTGTATTCTCGTGACTCTCCCCTTGCAACACTTATGAAGGGAAGTACTGGGTGCTTTTGCCATTTTGTTTAGTATTTTGGCAGATTTGCTGCTGCATTGACTTAACTGTACATGGCTTATTTTAGAGCAGGAAAAATAATATAAAAATACTCAGAAGGCAGAATATCCTCTATAGCAATAGCTCTTTCATAAAAACCCACTTTTGAGCAAGAAGTGCCTTCAAAAATCTGTTTACACTTAGTCCCATGTACATCAAGAGTCATAAATGATTTGTGGGCCAAAAATCCTCCATACTGGTCATAGTTTTAGTTCCATGTCTTTTTTCCTTCTAGTTGTCTTTCCCTCCAAGTATCAGCTTTGTGTTCTTCCAAACTGTTAATAACCATGGGGCCTCATACATCCCTAGTATCTCACTGACTTTGCCCTTTACCAGACAGATGAGCTTTGCTGCAGCAGCATTGATTCTCTAATCTTCCTGAACAACCTATGCCTTGAACTCAGTTTAAAAAAAGATTTAGATTTTTTTAAAGAAAAATTACTTAGGAAGTAAGACAGGAGTTTTCTTCGTGAAAGCTGGTTCCATAAACATTTTACCCTCATTATACTGTGCAGTAATAAAGGCTTTTAATGTGTGCTTTTTTGCTACCAAATCTGAAAAGTTGGCTCATAAAAGTTGATTTTGGCTGAAAACCAAGTGCCTACTATCCTAACAAGATGCATACTTCTGGTGCAGAGGAGTTGTTTTAGCTGATCCATCACTTTGATCTTCAGGCATAATTACTTCAGCAATATCAACTGAAACTTTCAACATTACAGCACTGATTGAGTAGAATGACTGGTTTTCAGGACCGGTGTGATTGCTTCACAAGTTGACTTCTTGTCAGTAACTGTGACTGACAGCAGAATTACTCTTCACGCTGGTTTATTTCATGTATTATCCAATGGAGTTGCTTATAATTACGTTGGAGTTATTGTCAGTGCCTTACTAGAAATAACTGTAGGGCTGAAAACCTTAGTAACAGAAATGTTAAGATATTGTAAAGTTAAACACTCTTTTTGGAAGGACAAAGAAGCTTCTCCAATGGTACTGTCTGGGAGGCAAGGTTTGTTCATGCGCATTCCTCTCCCGTGACTGAAATAAAGTAGGCATCAAAAGCTTTAATAACTTCTAGAAAAGATTGTCATGGCTTTTGAATTGGAGCTGTCCAAGAAAGTATTCTTCACAGATGTTCCTTGTTATAACTCAATTTACCAGCTAGCAGGGCTTTTGCACACCTTCTATTAGTTCTGAAAGTGTTGACATATTGGACCTATTAAAAAGTTGTAATAGCTAAAGACACAAGCCAAGTGAGAGCACACAACAGATAACAATCTCACTGTTCCTCTTTAGTTAGCATGGAGTTAACCTGCAAAGAGCTCCACTGTGTAGAAAAAAGCTGGTTTATTAAAATATTTTGCATTTAATTAGGAAAAAAAATTTATTTCCCTTTCAAAGAATATGTACTGATTTCATATTTGCTGTTGTCAGTAATTTTTTTCATATGATTTTATGAAATGCAGAGCTGTGCATGTTTCCTGAAAAGGTTTGTAAATACTATTTTACCAAACAGTGTCTACTCTTGCCTGTTCTTAATTTTGTCATCATTATAGGAGGAAATAGTAACAATTTCTGTATTAGACCTGCCTTTGCGGGTAGAAATTCTCTAATAAGAGAGACTCGTGACCTTTGCAATAAGAAGTTTTCATACTCCTTTACTTGATGCAGTTGTTTGATATTTGGTAGGGGGAAGTAGCCCTGAAACTACAAAGCTGCCTTTTGTCACCCATTACATTCCTCAGACTTTTGAAGAGTTGTCACTGAAAGGCCATTTTTCTTTTTAGCTTTGTTTCCATGAAAAGCTTGGCCGCTTGCCAGGGTACCTCTTGGACCCTCGGAAGTATAAGCATGGCTGTTGCTGAAACAAAAGTAGCAGTATGTTCTTTGCTAAATCTTGGAGGTACTGGAGTTGTCATAATGTTCCTCTGCCATCTCCAACGATCTAAAGATACAGGATTAGGGAAAAAGCAAGGCTGTAACACACTTTCTCTGCCAGAACCCAGCGCTTGTCCCACTGACCTAATTCCTTGCCCTGAAATGACACCACCTGAGGCTGGAGCCAACCCCAGGTTCTGGCAGAACTGAAAGAGGAGGAAGAAGAGGGAACTGTCACTCTATTCTGCATTCATGCAACCTTCACTCCATGCTCCCAAGGAAGTTAGCTGCTCTACTGCTAGCTAATGTCGTAGATACTTTGTAGTTTATACAGCAGTAGTCTTGGAGACACAAGTGAGGAGTTAAAGAATTGCTGATGAAAATGTGATGTATGTAGGATTTAGCGGCGATGGGGGGGAGAGAGAGGAGTATTTGAAAAGAAAATACACTGAAAATCCTTTCAAGAGCAATATAATGTTGGTGAAGGTTTAGTTGTCAAGGTGCTGATGCTGGCAAAAGTCGAATTCTTGTGCTCTGTGGTACAATTTTTGGTAAGATTTCAGCCTTGATGATTCCTGTCTTCAGGAATCTGCACATGTTAAATACAAGGTTTCATATAGAACCATAAACCTGGAATTTCCAAATTCTTGGATGTGAAGTTCTGTAAACTAAGGATTAAGTTCTTTAACAGGATTTCACTGTTTGAAATCATATTTTTGCTGCATGAAAGGACTACTTAGGGCCTCTGGATTTGTTGCCACTCCCTGTATTAAATCTATTGTACCTGTGTTGTCAAGCTTAGCACAGTAATTTAAGTCTAATGTTGCAAGCTAGATAATGTATCTAATGCATAGCAGAAGTCTGAAATCATATAATCCAGGATCTTCATTTAATGATATACTGAAGAGTAGAAATGTAAGTGGGAAAATAAAATATTTTGACAACCTAGAATACCTCTGTTAAGAGAGAATGATGAAAGCCTGGCCCATTAAAACACTGCAGAAAATGACAATTGATTTAAGTGAACTCAGAATTTCAGTCAAGATGCTTTAAAATTTTTAGGGTTGTATTAATTGAAATTAATTAAATTGTTAGTGTGAACATGAGAAGAAGGCAGCTTAGTTTAAAAGTCGAGGATAAAGGCATACAGGTTAAAAGAAAAGTAAGGATAATGGATTTCATTATTTATTCAAGTTAGTATGGTTTTGCAGTTAAAAGTTTTGAATTATCTTGACATTACATTGTGGCACAGAAGATGATGCACTTTTGAAATAAAACATTGTTCTTAGAAACGTGGTTGGCTGGCTGTGAACATCCCTCAGATTAGTGGGAGGTGGTGTTTCTGTCTACAGCACAGTCATCTTTGTGGCTTTACAATCAAGGTCTTTTGAGATACTGTTTGTTAAAAATTGGTCAACATTGCCCAGCATCAAAGAGTGATAGCAAATTTTTGACCCTTAGCCCACTGACACCATTTTTTGCTTCCCCTTGAAAAGCCTGTCACATGTAAATGTTTAACTCCATTTTGCGTTCTCCATAGAAGGTGTCAAATTTAAAAGGCTAGTAACCACTTCCTCAACCTTCTGTTTTGCTGACTAAAGTTTAAATGAAGCACATAAAAACTGGGACCTTAATGTATGAATGGGAAGGTCTTTCCCTTGTGTATATGTGTGATAACAGAACATATATAACAGGCGTGTTCTGTTTACCTTGTCAGACTGAAGAAATCTCTCTTTAAAGATATATTATTTTCTTAGATCTAATTTCTAATGTTAAAACCAGCATAAAAATTAATAAACTCTTTTTCTGTAGTATCTCTGTGCTCCTAGACTCTTGTATATAAAGATTCCAAGTTAAGTCCAGAATGTGCTGTTGTGCTCAGCATGAGATGGAATTTTTTTAATAAAGGTTATACCTTTTCATTAGACCACTTGATGGTTATTTGAAAAAATTAAAAACATTTGCCTGTACAGCCCCTTTTCAGGTTTCCAGTTGTTGGTGTGCTTGATGTCCTTGCCTTGATTGGAAAGTTGTGGAGGATCTTAAGTAAATGCTGTAGTTCTTAGAGATGGCTTGAAAAGCCCTGTTTGGGCTAAGGCCTTGCTAACTAGCTTTTGGGTACCCTGGTTGTTGCATTAGCCCTTGGCAGGTGCAGGGAAGCTGTATTCTGCTGTCTGTGCTTCTGCTCTTCACTGCCTTTACCAGCATTCACATATGTCCAAGAGTCCAGACTTTGTGTTCAAAACAACAACAGGAAAAAGCAGTTTGGTTGAGTACTGATGCTATTATGCTAAACCTCACTAATGATGAATTCCTCAGATTGATTGCACCTAAATAGGTGTTTTCCAAGTCTTTACTTACTTTCTTTAAGAGAATTTTTTTAAAGAATTCTATGACACTAAGAGACTGTTTATTCTTTTTCTTGGATATAGTTAAGAATTATGATGTATTTAATCTTGGATTCTGTCCTGTGTTCAGTGAAAAGTTTTGGTTAATACGCATGGGAAAAGATGTTTCCTTTTAAGAGTCAAGGCTATTGCTTAATAAATTGTCTTATTGTCTTAAGTGGTCATACTATTCTTAAATAATGTTTCCAAGATACTGGAACAAATACAGAAATGAGATTATTGTGCCACAGAAATGAAAGAATACACGAGCATTTGTCTGCTTAATCAGCCCTATCGTTGAAACAGCATCCCTTTGTTCTTGCTTCTTGGCTACAGTGCTAAAGTAGAGCAGGACACACAGGATTTTCTCAGCTGACCTATAAAGCTATTAGAGTCCCAGGTTTTAAAACTGGGACATAGACATCCATACAAATATTTTAATAATCTGTGCATACAGGCATTTGTATGGGAAGTCTGTTTACCGATCACAAATGTCCATCCATAAAAGGCTATTTTTTTTTTCTTTTTATAAAATTATGTAGTACTTGAGAATTATTGTCATAGTGGAAGGATATTTCACTGAAGAGGTTTGAATGGAACCTGAGGAAGTTGTTTGGTTAGGAGTCACTCCCACTCCTCTTTCCAGAGCAAAATTGGCTTGCACTCAGGTCCAGTGTAAACTTGGGGAAAGTGAGGAATCTTTAAGTCTTGGGGGCAGAGGAAAACTCCAACAAAACAACACAGCCCAACAAACAGTAAAAAAATTTTACCACAGATCAGCCCTGAAGGCTAATGACAGTAGAAGAGACTGTAGGAAACAGAATCATCTTTACAGGAATGGTTGTGTTACTCTGGCAGACTTACTAGGATCCTCCCAAGACATCAGATAGGAAAGCGTTTACTACCCAGTACAAGTCTGTAGGACCTTCGTGTCCCAGTTTTCAGTGGGTCTGGGACACAACAAATGGATACCTTCAGTACTTTTAGCTTTGGCTCAGGAGCAGTGAGGCCGCTCACCTTCCTGCTCGTTAGTAGAGGGGAGAGGAGAGAACTAATTGTTGGATAATTTTTGCCACTTAACTTTGGTGCTTGCTTTTAAAAAAAGTTTTATTTATAATGAAATTTTTATACAACATTTTAAGAAGCTGCTTTTGTGCTAGAGGCAGATGATGTGCATTAGACTAACAGTACATTGTAAAAATACTACTCGTGTGTTTTAAGCTCTGCTCTGTCAGTGCCCACTTCTGAGGGGTAATACGTGTTAGTTGGAATATATTTGGAATAGATGTAACAATCATTAATTTTTAAGGATCACAAATGGAAAACCTTAAATGGCACTAGACAAGGACTTTTTTTCCATAGTTAGACCTAAAATTTGTATTTGGTTGACTACTATGAACAGTGTAGGAGAAAAATACCTATTAAGACTGCTTGTATTTATGAAGTGCTTAAACTTAGCAGAATTTAATGAGGCATTCCTGCTAGAAAAAATGCCACATGTGGTACATTATTTTTTGCAAATAATGAATGTTTTTACAAGAAACAAACAAACTAGCTAATCTTGGCAGAAAATCATTAACTGTGAATGGTATCAATATATGCCAAGGATGTGTTCAAGATGAGGTTACATAAAAGGTTCATGAAGAGAAGACCCTGAGCGGCATGGCTGCAAGGCCTTTTCCATCTATTTAATCTTTTCTTACAGAAATTAAAGCTTCAGGTTTTCTGTACCAAGTCTTTTGGGTTACTTTATATTAGTTCTTTGGAGATGAACAATATCTGGCAAGAAGCATAAGGGGTTGAACCCCAGCATACGAACTACTAGAAAATAAAACAACTGATCAGAGTTAAAGTAGTCTGATGCTTGACTTGCCCAGTAATGCCATCCCACAGAAAATTATAACACCAGCTTGGGAGTTTCCTGTGTTTATACAGATGTAACATCCAGTTGGTAAAATGTCTGTCTTTCTGAATTCTCAAAGGGTTTAAAGTACATTCTCTGTGCATTGTATAGTGGCTCTACTCTCACACAGTACAGGTGATGAAGGAAAAAGAGAGTTTTGAAGTTTGCTGTGTCACATCAGGGCGGTTTCCCAGTTCAGCTTTGCTGTCAGGGAGAGTACTATATTTTACTTTTTTTTTTCTTCATTAAAAGGAAGAGGTCACTCTGGATAGAGCAGTAATGAATGGAATAAGGAGCAGTGGTCCAGCCTCTCCCTCACAATGTGATGAAAAGTGAGCACTGCAGAAAGCCACAAAAACTAAGAGAGCTGCCATTCTTTTGGCCTCTAGATAAGCCATCTCCAAAAGGATTTGCTATCTGTTATGAAAATGAGTGAATAGATACTGTTAAATGAAGATTCTCTTCTTCAATTAATAAGTAATTTCCATTCTGGAGTAGATAATTTATGCCTACTACCCAGGCAGCAATTGTGATTAATATGCTGCATTAGTTGCTTGAGCAGATAAAATCTCAACAGCTAAAGATCTTGTTTTCATGCAGATAAGGCTAATAGGAAAATCAAAGGAAGATAAGACCTCGAGAATGTGATGTAATGCACAGAGCAAGTTATACCCTGTCAAAACTGTAAAGTCTGAATGAAATGTTATCAGATTTTCCTGTAAGGGAGGTTGGAAGAAAGGGTTATGTACTGGGACACCTCAAGCTCCACACCTGTAACATGATGGAAATGGAACTGACCAGTTTTGGCAAATAGAGTGTGATGGCTCATCTTTCTATTTCCTACCTACAGGAGAGCGGTGCTTTTTTTTGAGGACATCCTGTGTCTCATAAGGCAGCACTGGCCAAACACCACCATTAACAGCAAGTGGGGTTTGGAGTCTCAGATTAATTGCAATGACCAAGAGACTTTTCTTGATGTTTTCTTTAGTCTGAATCTAATAAATTAAACTCTGGTTAAATTATTTTGTATCTCTTTGACTTATATATAAAAGTTAAATTGCTTTTTGTATTTATTCTGTTAAATTAGAAAAAAATCAGAAAGGTTTCCTAGGGTCATCTAATTTAACTTCAATTACTACACAAGTCTCCACACTCTTGTATTCAGCAGACTATGCTTATTTGTCTGATCTCAACATCTTTTTCCGAAGTTGTATCCCAGTATCCCAGACACATTTTGTCAGTGTAGCAAATCCTTAAATCCTTGCTTTAATTTTTCTTTTTTTTCTTGGCTGGTAACAACTTTCTTCTCACTGGCAAATTCACACTTTCATTTTAGGATGCATAATTAAGCATTTGGGTCATACAGAACACTAAGATGGGTGGTAATAAGCAGTAACTAGAACAAATACATGTAATCTGAAAACTATTCTCTTGTAAATTAATGCTTTTGTCCACAATAGTTCCAATCTGAAAAAGCATATTAATGAGAATTTTATGAAATAGAAGTAATTTTTTTTTCTTTTAGTATACAGAATCATGAAGGTAGAAAAGATCTCTGAGATCATCAAGTCCAACTGTCAGATATCATACTGTTGTTTTCTTTATGTACATGAGATGTAGATGAGACAGTTAAAGTATTGCTGTGGGAGTCAGTTGTCAAGTAGGATTTTAATTTTTTCAAAGTTTGGTAATCACTCTTCTACACTTGATTGAAATTAGGGTCTTTTTTTCCTCATTTTAACTAGCTTGCACCATTTGGTTAAACATATGAGCCATTCGTCTTCTCCTTGTTAGTGTTTATTTGGTTATCAATTACCTGTATGGAATAGTTCTGAAATATGTGGTAGAAGTATTATTTCAGTGTATCTTTGTGGGGAATAATCTTTGGTCAATTGAATGCCCTTTAAACTATGTTGTAAGCAAATATTGTGTAGTTTTCTGCCATAACTGTGAATATGTTAAGTGCTGGACTGCCACTGTACAAATTGGATTTTGAGACTCTAATTTTCGTTTAAAGAAAACATATCTCCAGATTTTACCCTTTTTAATGTATTATATTAATGCATTGTTTTTAAATGTGAAGCATTTTATCCTACTGTGGTTATACAGGTTAAGAAATTGTGCAGAAACAAAAACCAGAGCAATTGGGTGCAGTAAATTTTCATTAATTATCCTCCATCTTTTGTAGATATTTGGGCAATCGGCTGCATATTTGCTGAACTATTGACTTCAGAACCTATATTTCACTGTCGCCAGGAGGACATCAAAACAAGTAATCCTTTTCATCACGATCAGCTAGACCGCATTTTCAGTGTAATGGGCTTCCCTGCAGGTAATTTATTTTCATTAAAGCAGCAGACATAGCGCTTCTGAGTTGTTTGTTGGGGTTTTTTTTCTGAAGGAAATTACTAGTTGTTTGTGTAGGTACTAAGAAACTGTCAGTTTGATGGATTCGGAAATGCTGACAATTAAAGAACAATAGCACTGGCCAACAAACAGGAAGTCAAACAACTCCTGTAGTTATTTCTTCCTGAGTGTTACTTAACCTACACATTCAGAATTGTAAATGCTTTTTCTTTTTTTCTCACTACCAAAGATAAAGACTGGGAAGACATAAGGAAGATGCCAGAATATCCAACTCTTCAGAAAGATTTTAGAAGAACAACGTACGTAATGATAATGTAACAGCAGTTCATTGAGTGGTGGAGGCAGAAATCGGCTCTGACTTTTTGGGGAGGGGGTTTTGAAGTATTTGGGTTCTAACACTGTGGCAGCTGTCCTGTTTGAATTAGCTGGTTTACTTGGATGGTGTTCTCTCCCTCAGCTGCTTGTTAAGAACATCAACTGAGTGGCCTCCTCATTTCTCTAGAAGGGGTTGTCATAAGTGTAATTTGATCTATGGCAGGCACAGACAAATGAGCTTGCTTAACCCATTTCTATTACATATTCAAGATAACTTCATTCATTTTGTGTGAGAAAGAATAGGGAAGCACTGATGTTTTTGACAAGCAGATATGTGGAGACAGCAATGTATCAGACAGAAATTTCTGTTGAAGGTTACATGTTCAATAGGCTGTGATGCAAAGCCTGTCTGGGATCTGAGAATTTTCCACTTTTACTGTTTCCTGGTGCTTTGGCTAAATTAGTCAAGTGGTGATAATTGATCAGAGCTGGTAAAGAGTCACATGGACTCCTTAAGATAAGGTAGAGGACACAGATTTGGGAGTTTTGGATTCTGTTTCCAGCTCTGACATGGATTCGTTACACTGGCTTTACATAAGATATGAAGTTTATCTGTGCATGAAGCTTCTTTCTTTTGAAAATGTCTTTAGATAACGTCTGGAGTTGTAAATTAAAGACAAGGCACAGGTTGTAAGTTTTTAGGGCATTTTTGAGTTTGGGAGCTGTAAGGACTGTATGTTTTTCTGCGGGTTGAGGAGACAGAATAGTAATCGAACTGCTCTGCCAAGTTCTAACTGGATACAACTTAATAGCTTATATGTTGAGCTGTGACAAACTGCTGGATGCTTTCTGTGGCAGAGTTGCTTTAGAAAAATAGAGTATAAACTTCAAATTGTGTCTCTCTGTCGTATATCCTTATCAACAGCATATCCATATACTATAAAAGTTGCCTGCTTCATGGAAATAATCTTTACACAGTTGATTGCACTCATTTTGGTGAAAAGCACACTTTATGTGTGCAACTGCTAGATAAATATCTGACATGTCTTCTGATAGCAGTTCTTTTGACAGTTTACTTACTGAGGGTTGGGAAATGTTTCTGTGGTCACTTGATAGAGTTACATGTTTTTAATGCACTATTATTTCAGACATGTCTTTCTTTAACTGTATTTTTCAGATATGCCAATAGTAGCCTCATAAAATACATGGAGAAACACAAAGTCAAGCCTGACAGCAAAGTTTTTCTTTTGGTAGGTGCAACTTGAAAATTGCTGTGATGACAGGAATGAAATTGCATTTCTAAGGGTAATATCTGTGTCTGTTCTCCTATCTCATTCTAATGAACACCAATGTTAAAAAAAGCTATTTATCACTAACTGGCCATTTTTGAAATGTGTTTTCTTTATACACATTTTGCTTAAACTGCTGGTATTGAAGATCTGAGAATCTTCTCTAATTAAGATCTGCAAGACACTTGGATACCCAGCCTTACCTTTAGGTCTCCTGTGCAAATAAGAGAGTGAGTATAATATGTGTCTTGATTCTGTGTGGCTTCAGAGAGCTAAAGAACCCCCAAAAACTAAAAGAGTTTTGTGAAGAAAGGGAAGAGGAAAGGAGGAAATAATTTCCTGTAGTAATTTGGTTTTCTTTTTCTTTCCTCTGAGAGTAGTCCACCACTGTTCTGGCAATGATTCCAAACAAAATCCCTAAACATATATTTGCTGGTTGCCTAGCTGAGTCATCCATTGTAGGCCAACACAGGGTTGCTCTGTCTAAAACAGCATCATTTCTGGATGCCTCTGTGATGACTTAGTGCTGTCTAAATTTAGGAACGAAGTTCAAAGTGACTTTGCTAATGCTTTGTACAGGGAGGTCTGTAATGAGGCTTTTAGTGCAGCTTGAGTTTCAGTGGTCTGTTTTCAGTTACAAATTCAGCATAGCAGTCATCTCTCTATGTCCTGGCAAAGATTTGCTCTTTGACTCCTTAGTAGTTGCTGGATGATGACACAAATAGCTGTGGAAACAGAATAGGTTGATCCCAAGTGGGTGGAAGGGAAGAATTTCCATAAGAAGAGTGAGACTCGAAAAAAAAAAGGATTGAAATTTCTTAAACTCAACTTACTGGGCACACATTGGAATCACCTGGAGGGTAAGTGTAACTGAAAAGATGACAATTGTAAGAGACATCCTTACTTAGCACATGAATTTCCATGTTTTCCTACTAAAAGTGAAATCCACCAGAAAACCTGCTTGCTGTCAGCTTATATTGCTAATTCATCAAAGCTGAACACTGAGTTGAGAGTCATCTTGGGTGGGTAGGCTGCTTTACTCAGGGGAAATATTAACCAGATCTCTAAAGAACACCGAAACTACCATACTTTGCTGTTCTTTCTGAACGTTCTGAAGAAGACTTAGTTCGCTAAAGAGGGTAGTTTGTTAGATTTTTCTCACAGTTCAAGGAGTGAATAAGGGTGGTTTAATGATCAGCCACAGAGACGGAGGCTGATCTCAAATAGGGCAGTCTCCCAGAGCTCTGAATAAGAATGCCCAGGAGTATGGACTACCTTCCTGATATCTCATTGCTGTACTGAGGAGGTTCAGGTATTGTGAAGCAGACTCCCTAAAACTCCTTGTTTATATCCAAGGTAGTTATTTTTATGAGGTAACCTCCATCTTGCAGGGTGACCTCTGTAGACATCTGCTTTGTAAGAGTCATTGATTGAGACTGTGCTAATGAGTGCAGGAAGTGTGGTGCATGGGGAACAGATGGCATCAAGTAGATCAGTGCAGGATAGCAAGTGACTCTTGACAAAGAGAATGATGTTATGCCATTCTGCTGATTGACACTGAATGATAATGTCTACATGAAGGGCAGAATGTTTTCCATTCAGGAAGAAGCATCTGTTCTTGCTGTCCTGGAAAAGTTATAGGCATAGTATTCAGAGCTGTCATGTCAGGCCAGGGGAGCCTGAGAGCAAGCAAGCTTGAGACCTGCTGGGAAGTATGAGATTTTGATGAAGTCTGGTCTTATTGGTTTCCTATGTTGTCTTAGCAGCTGCTGCCCTGAAAGCAAATTGTCTCCAGACATTTTTTTTATTCATTTTCCCAGAAGCTACAGATAACCAGACTTTCTCAAAGAAGTAGCATCACATAGGCAGGTTATCTTGCTGGGAGGGATGTTGTGTGTGGTATTATTTGGAATGAGAAAGCTGGTTGTATCCTTGCAAGTGAAGCAGGAATGCTAAGGGAATGACCAGGTCATTAAAAGGGCCAAGATACCTTCAGGTCTTCTGCTGCAGTACATTAGCCTTACCTATGAGTAACAAAGAATACAGGTCATGTTTGGAGACAGTTTGTGATGACAGTGTTACATGGCAGAAAACTGGAGGAGCTTTCTCTCGAGTAGGGCTGCAGCAACCAGCTCTGAGGAAGGAGTCCAGGGGGCAGAGGCTGATGCCCTGTACTCTTCTGTCAATGATGTCATCTGGTACCAAAGATCAGGAGTGGCCTTGTACAGAATATGCATGTTTGCCCCTGCAGTCACAGTGGAGGAACTGGGAAATTTGCATAACCTGTATTGGTGCCAGAAGCTGCTCTAGCTGACAAAAACTTTTCGTGCAGGGAAAGGTGATTTGAAGTAAAGATACTGAGTACCAAAATATTGTCTATATTGTGTTGTGTGAGGTCACTATGTAGAGAGCCAGCATCACATTAGAAGTTCAGTTTGTTAAGATGCACAGAAAATGTAGGGTTAAGAGTTATCTCACCACACAAAAATACAGTAAATAAGTGCCCATTCAAACCCTCCTGGTGTGTACAATGCAGGAATATCTTGAGGTGTATCTCTAAACAAGCAGCAGAAATCCATTTAGGAGCTAGTTGCAAATGAACTGATAGGTGGAGAGACAGCCCAAATGGTTCTGTTTTGTTGTCAGTCTGTTGCCCATAAAGCATGTGAATAAGAAGGGTTGGGAAGGAAATGGCAAAAGTACAGAGAATTTTGAGATCTATCAAGTAGGGTTAACTACAACTATTGAGAAAGATGATTCCCTGTATTTCCTTTCTTGAGGAGGGTGAGTGCTTTTACTGAGGCTCTTTACTGTAGCATATATATAGAATATAGAATTGTATGTTAGGTTTTTAATTTATTGGAACAAAAAGCCCCAAATACCCATGCCAAAATCACATTTTTTTTCTGAATATCTAGGCAGTTTTTGTTGGAGACCCAAAAGAGAGTTTGAGCTGAGATGTCCTTTGCAGAAGGAATTTTATTTTCACTACTGGCTTGAATTAAGAGAGTATTGTGTGAGAGCAGGATACTGTATAATGTAATTTCAGCACCCAAATTTCCTACTGTAAGTTTATCAGAATGCGATAAATAAGAAACTATTTTAAATAGTGTGATACGCCTATAATTCCTGTTTTATACTACTAATATATTGTAATCCTCTTTTATAGCCTGCTGCAGTCAGAAGTATTCTGGCTAATAAATTTGTGCTTGTTTTCCTCCTAGCAAGGAAGAAAGGTTACTAGGAAGGGTCTGCTCCTCCTCTTTCTCATTTTGGTACCAATTAGAGTGGATTTGGGAGCTGCACGAGTAGCAGAGTGCTCTGATTCTGGAATGTTGCCAGTGCAAGAAATGAAGATTTATTGTTTCCATCCCTAAAGCAGAGATATGGAGAATCCTGCTCATGTTCAGTCTGTTCTGACACTTTTTTCCTTTTGTGTCAGCAGTGTAGAACAGTATAAAAGCTATACACAACAAAAAGCTGTTATTTAGAAATGATGCTTTATGAACCCGTGCTAGCTGAATTTAGCATTGCTTTAGTGCAGTGGTTCAGCCTGAGCATTAATATTGCCTGATACACTTAACTGTTTATTACATGAGAACTACTTCACAACCACAGTACTTTGATGGATGTGCATTGTAATTCTTGGGAACTTCACTGAACAAGCAGTGCTAACTTAGGCTTGTCTGGACAAGCCAGAAATAATTTAGTAATCCACAATCCAAGACATACAAGTCATAGTTTGAAAAATGATAGTTTGATAAGCTTTTTGCTATTTTTAATGTTATGCTTTGCAGCTTCAGAAGCTTCTTACTATGGACCCTACGAAGAGAATTACCTCAGAGCAGGCTTTGCAGGACCCTTACTTTCAAGAGGATCCTCTGCCTACATCAGAGTATGTATTCCCTCTTTTGTGCACATCTGGGGTGACTTCCTTCTGCTACGTGCTAGTCCCTGAAATGATACAACAGCTGAAAAATTCACAGATACCTACCTGTGTCCACAAGAAGTAGCAGCTCAGGCATGCATGCTCATTAGAAACTACAAGTGTAGTACAGAAGTGTTTGTATCTAATGGTGCCAGAACTGAATGGTCATGAAAAATAGCCCAGTACTGCACTAGTGTTGTAATTCTGAATGTGCTACCAAAGCCAGAGTGACAACATTACTGCAGTATTTAGGGAATCAATCTCTGCCCTCTTCTGTTCTGCCTTACACAGCCTCAGAGCCCTGTTCTCCATTGCCTGGTTGATTGTGCCTCTCCCTAGGAGTGAGACAGTTCTGACCTACAGCCTATTCCCATGCCCTCTTTCACAGGGTAACAGTATGAGAAAAGTGAAGAGATAAATGGCTGCCTAAAATCCCACAAATCCCTTGTTCAGAAGGCTTGAGAGTACAGAATTTATATCTCTGTATCTTTTATTGTCATGAAAAGTTCAAATGATATATTCAACTCCAGCTGGCAGACTTTGTCAGTTTCTCTTCCCAGTTTTCAGAAGCATGGTGGTGCACAGCATTATGATCTGCATGAACTTGATGCAGGTAGACTTCTACCTTTGCTTTCACTGTTTCCTCAACTAGCAGGCAACACTAAAAGGAGGGAACAGTCACTGGAATGAAAAAGGAGTCTAGTTGAGACTAGTTGGGTTTTCAAAATTTCTTTTTCTGTTTGAAAAAATCAAACACTACATAGCAGCCAGATTAGGAACTGTTTACACCCTTTTAAAAACCACGTCATGTTGATTGTATTCTGAATGTTGGCACAGAAATCTAAGAAATTGATACTGGTCAAGATCTACCAGTAATTTTCTGCTTAGTGTTTATCTGATGCTATCCTGTGTAGAGCTATAGCTCCCCATGGATTACAGGATAACATTATGATAAGGTCTCTGCCATAAACATTAAGGAATGTTCCAAATGCCGTTGGCCAGATGAATTTAAAAGCAATCTTTTTTTTTCCCTAAACAAGACCTGAGAAGCTTATTGAAAGTAACTCTGCAGTTGTGATTGGCAAATATATTGAAGCCTGTTGTAAGCCAAGGCAGGCTCATAAGACACTAATACTCTTTGGATCAGTCCCTTTATTCAATGAGCCATGCATGTTCCAACTGGATGTTGTGGAACCTCTGACACTGTGTTTGTTCATTTTACCATCTGGATCAACAAGTGGTCGTTCTGGCATTTGGGCATGTTCAACCATGCCATGATTTCTAAACGACAGCCTTGTGCCAACAGCAAAGAGATCTGACATGACAATCAGCACCTATCTTGGGTGCTCACACTGCCACTCACTTGTGGAAACAGGATTCGTCAAATAGAAGAAATGAAGTTGTGTTACATGCGTTGGTTTTTAATGTAGCATTAAGGAAATGTATGCCATATGTACATATTTGTGGAGTGTTTACTGTTTACTGTGTTTCAGTGTGTTTGCTGGCTGTCAGATTCCATATCCGAAAAGAGAATTCCTCAATGAAGATGAACCTGAAGAGAAAGGGGATAAGGTATAATAAACTCCTTTTTTGGTTGTTTTTTTTACTTTCAAGTGTGCAATAAGAAGGCATCATGGTGCCAAATGAAAACTAATGAAACATGAAGAGTTAACTAAAAATGTGTTTCTAAGGCAAGGCTCTCTTAAAACTGCTTCTCAGACAGTTGAAAAGTATCAGATGACTTGGGGTGTCTCAGGTGGTATCACCAGCATGGTTTGCCCTGACCTGTGGGGAATGAGCTGGAGGGCTCTTCTGTCAGCGGTAGCCTGCTCTCAGCTGCTGTCTTTCCAAGAAGACCTTGCTACCTCCTCCAGCATTGCATGATGAAAATACGTTGTGAGCACATGGAAAGAATGGCATTTTCATTGTATGACTGGCATACATCCAGCCATTTGAACATAGATGGCTGTCGGGGTCTCAAATAAATAGTGGCAGTCTGCTTCTGGCACTACATCAGAACATTTCATCCATCTGCACACAGTTTCCTGATCATGTTTTAAGGGCCCTCAGACAAAGGAGTAATAAGGACTGTGAACTGTTCTGGTAGCAACAATCTGCTCTGAATATTCTTTCCCATAGCCCCATAGACATGGGCGAGAACTTGTTTGTGTGCATAATAAATTTTGGTGTGTTTGCAACATAATCTGATCTGCTTGGTGCATGTAGCTCAGCTGTGCTACGTGACCACAGCAATTGTCCCGTAGTACTGTGAAGGCTGGACAATGGTGCTACAGTGCAGGAAACAGTGTGTTATTTTCACTGAACAGGGTACGGTGAGGCACCAGCAGTGATGTATAGCTAACAAAATGTGAAGAGAACAGTCTTGAACTGTAGTTATCTGAGGACTGTGTGAGAAGGACTGTTGTCTTTTGGAAAAACCGTTTGACTACATGAATGTTCTGTTTTCAATTTTGTGCGTAGCATGACAAACTAGGGAGTTTAAAACGGTATTTCAGAGAGCAAATTTTGTTTTCAGAACTGATATTGCAGATTCTTCTGTACCAAGAGCAAGTGGTAGTATCCATGAGTTCTGTGTCCAGATAGTTTTTTCCAAAGGAGGAAACAGAGTCCTGAGCAAAAATAAAATGAGAGTCATGATACTGATTCATTTGTAATTTAGCTACTAGTTTTGCTTCAGCTCTCACAGCTTCAAAAAACAAGAAGAAACCTTATGAATTAAAATTACTCTGGCTTTTTTATATTTAAGTCAGTGTACTTAAAAGTAAATATCTGTCTTTTCCCTGGGAGTGTTGCGGGGATGATGACAACGGCATGCTTATATTTAAAACAGCCAATATATAAATGGTCTTTGATATTGTTGAGGACAGTCAGGTATTTGTGCACACTCCAAATTAAACTTTTTTTAGACCATTTAGGTAATATAAGTCACGCATTTCTCACTGAATGTGTTCCCACAGTGTAGAAAGTGTGGAGATAAAAGCTGTTCTGGAAGTTGAATCTGTGCCATGTTTTGTTGCTTTATGATGTAAATGAAAGGGGTTTTTTGGGTTTTTTTTAGACTGGTTTGTTACTGGTTTGTTCTTAAAATTGTAAATATCTGTATAGTCATTTGGAAACCTGGAGAAGTTGTCTGTGTTTGTTTAGTTGGAACTTGCACCTGAATTAAATAACATTTAGCATAAGCATCCATTCTTCGATATTGTTAACTGTTAGTCAGCAAGACTAAAATGAGGGTTTGTAAAACAAAGTGAAAATATTTTTTTCTCATTTAAATTCTGTTAGGCAAGTTTCTGCTAGGTTTGTTTCTAGGTAGGACTGAAATTTCATTTTGGTAATTTGTGCCTGAGTGGTGACATATGGTAATGTGTTGTTTAGTGTAGACCTTTCACAAGTTTAGTCATTTAGGAACTGCCATGAGCCAGACTGACCTGAGGACAGTATTTTTGCTGGCGAAAGCCATTTTTGGGCAGTAAGGCGGGGCAGCCAGACCCCAGCTGGAGACTGACAGCAGGTCTCAGTCTCTACCCAGGCAGCAGCAGTAGTAGTTCCACACAAGAGCAAGCTCAGGCTAGTCAACTAAAGTTTTTGCTAAAATCTGAAGCACAAAACCTGGGACCTACAATAAACTCTTGCCTTTAATTGTGAGAGTCCCTTCAATATTTGTTTGCACATTAAAAAATTGCAGTTTTTCAGCTCACACAATAGTAACTACCTTACTTGCATCCAAACACACCTATGAAAACATATATTTCAGAATTCTAACACAAATAGTACCCTAGTTATTGGTGTACTGTTTGTGTAAGTGAAGCTCAAACCATTATGAAAAATAAATTGCTTCTTAATCGCTTTTTTTACAAGCTAGTTTGATTAACTTTTGAAATTACTGAACTTTAAATCTCCCAGGAAATAGAACCTGACTGAGATGAGATTTGAGGACTACATGCAGGAGGATACATTATGGGTTTTGCTAAATGTGAAATGGAATTTCAAGCCCCCTCTTAAGTCCTTGAAGATGCAAGTCTTCTGTGTAATCTTAAATGCATCATCACTGCAAATTTTGTCTGAATGTATCTTGGGAGACCACTGGGATGACTGGCATAGATGCAGATCTTTTATGTCGTTTATCTGAGGTAACGAAAAGCCTCTTGGTGATGGGGGCATCAAGAATTTTCTGCTAGTGGCAACTGCTTGTCAAGATTTCTGAAAAACTAATAAAGTGAGGTTTTTATTAGAAGGCTGCCATACTAAAACTTTGATCATTATATAAGCATATATACTAGGGAAAAAAAAGACCCTATCCTGGAATGTTCCCTGCAGTATATTAGGGGAAGGGTAGTAAGGCTTTTTAATCCAATCCATGTCATTTGAAGGTTTTTTTCCATGATGAGCAAGTGACATATCTCACATTTGGAGTGAAAGTGCTTTCCTTTGCCATTCTCTTAGGTGGTTTAGTGCTCTGATGGAGGAGCCATCCCCGGTGTTTGAAAGCAAATGAATGTGTTGTCTTTCCCAGAACTGTCTAACCATGGAGGGCAGAGTTGCACTCTATTGATTTTCTGACCTTCCCTCCACTTCCTCAAATAATCCTTTTAGTCTGTAGCCCTCTGAAGCCAGAAGAGCTCTTTATGTCTTTTGCTCTTGTGTTCTCCTTCTTAACCTTTATTCTCCCTTCTGCGACACTTTTCTCTGTTTCTTTTCCTGCTAGGCCCCAGTATCATCTAATTATCTGGCTTCTCTTCCTTTGCTAGTCTTCTCCTCCCCTTGGAAGATTCTTCTTTCAGCTGTTGATCCTCCTCTTTTGTCTTCAACATCTCTGGTCTATTTTCACTTTTTTGCTATTTCAATAAGATTTTCTGACCCTATACATTGTGTACCATATTGGGCCCTATTCCTAGTACAGCACTCCCTGCAGGGTGCTTAAAAGCACAGGAGACCAAAATCGTAATGAAACCTATTTCTGGTTTTGCCACAGAATTTCCTTGCAAACAGGAAGACATGATATAATTTCTTTGGTCTCAATTTGCTTACTTTTCTGGCAGTAATGCTGTCAGCCTTCTTCAGGTGAAAAGTGAAAGTTTGAAAAGTGGTTTTGATTCTTGTTGAACAAGGCCATTGAAGCACTTAGAACAACTTACTGTGGTTCCCCATGTCTGCCACTGAGCTCTAGTGAAATTTTGGCTGTTTTGATTTCGTTCGTTAGGTGATTACTGCTTTATAAACGGTTCCTTTTATCCTCTCTGAGCAGTAGGAGGCACTAGACTGTCTTTCCAGTTTAAGTCCAGCTTGTTTCATTAAAAAAGCACAACGACCACCAGTGGGATACCCCCACAAGGTGTGCAAGTCTGTTCTGAGGATGCGCTTCTCCCAGCATCTAGCCTCGCTGTGTTTTCCCGTTGGGCAGGCGGGCCTGCCTCCCCCTCGGTGACACCAGGGTTAGCAGCTCCACGGAGCTCACCAACCTAGCTCAGAGCAAGTGACCGTGTTGTGTCGCTTCTTCCCTCAGAATCAGCAGCAGCAGAATCAGCATCAGCAGCAAACAGCACCTCAGCAGCAGGCGCAGGCAGCGCCGCAGCAGCCGCAGCCGCAGCAGCAGAACAGCACCCAGACCAACGGGACGGCGGCGGGCGCCGGCGCGGCAGGAGGGGGTGCGGGCACGGGGCTCCAGCACAGCCAGGACTCCAGCCTCAACCAGGTGCCTCCGAACAAGAAACCACGCATAGGGCCTTCAGGCGCTAACTCAGGCGGGCCTGTCATGCCTTCAGATTATCAGGTACCTCTGGAAATTTTTCTGCCTCTGATACTACAGGGCCAAGGGCCAAAATGTCATTTTTCCCCTTCCCCACTGCAAGAACAGATCACGTTTTAATGAATTTTTGATGTAACCTGAGGCGTGCTGAGGTTTTGTTCTGTGATTAGTAATTTTCAATAGAATACCAGTTTGAGTTGTATCTACTGCACCCTGTAAAGCATTGAGGAGTAGTCCACTCCAGGAAAGCACTTAAATATTTGCTTAACTTTATATTTTAGAGTAATCTTGCTGAAGCCAGTGGATGTAAATGCTGCATTGCGTCAAGTTCAGGATACTCAAGTCTTGGCAATATTAAATCCCATGTGAGGAGCAGCTGTGAGATGATCCTGAGAAGGAGAAGCAAAGATAGAACCAGGCTCTCCCATTTCATTCCTCGTATTGTCACATGTATGAAGTGGTGCTGTAGTTTATTCTGATATCTTTCTAAGTCTACTTCTAATGTTAAAGAAAAAAATGCATGTAAGCACAGGAACGATGATTTGGTTCATCCATTTGATTCATGCCAAAGCAGGGCACAAAGACATGCGTTGTTTCTAATGTGACCAAAGTAGAACAGATTTCATGTTTTCCAGTATAGTAGCATTCATAAGGAAAAGCACTATCACTGAATAATTTTTGAATTTACATACTTGTCTTTGCTTACTAGAATTATATTTTCCACCAAAAAAGTAACTTATATTAACTATAGAAAGCATTGAACTTACCAGGATCTTCAGTACTTCTGAGTTTATACTTGCTGGAGCAGTAATTAGTTGAAAGAAGAATTTTAAAAAGGTAGATATTATGGGTAAAATTTAAATTATGCTAGGGATTCCATCTGCTTCTAGCCCCCAAGGGGATCCTGCCTTGGAGAATGGTCTTTTCAGGCTGCCTTAAAGTTAAAATAAGTAGGTTTTAAGGCATCCAGCTCTAGAGTTGTCTTGAGTTAGCCCTCCAGACCTTCTCCACAGACAATTGATAACTCAGTGCCAGACATATTTCTTCCATTTTTGTTTGACTCTTTTAGTTACAAATGGTCATGAAGGCATTGAGGGCAATTTAAAGGGAAAGACAACTAGGTTTCTTTTTTGAAAAGTTCCAGACACGCTTCAGGCCTGGACAGATCAGTACAGCTGTCTGACTGCACAGTATTTATGGCTGGTCTGGTTTGGTCTATACTTTGAGGACTGGTGTGCTGCATTTGATGATATCCATTATAGAATTCTTACCCAGCTCTCTGAACTGTTGGCAAACTTCCCCGTTACAAGTTGCTAGCAGTCTAAATATTTTTTTTTTCAGTTTTTTTTTTTTTTACCCTCTATGACGCTTTCCTTCTAAACTTTAACAGCACAGGCATCAAAATCATGGTCTGTATGTTTCCTTTATGTCATTCACTAAATTGTATGGTCTGATTATCCATTTTTATGCTTGTGTTTGGCTATCTGCCTTTAACTTCTAGCTGACTGTCTTCTGTTCCAGAAAGGAATGTCTGCAATTTGTCCAAGTCTGACTTCGTTAAAAACAAATTCTCATATGTGGAACAAAAATAAGCATGGGCAAGTTAATGCATTCTTGTAGTCTTACAGCATTAATTTTACTCCATCTTATTCAGAAGTAGGTAGAAGCTTCCCTTTGCTTTGAGATTCATTTCATTTAGGTCTAAAGTATCTGTTGAAGGTTTTTTGTCATTCACCAGCCTCAATATATGTTGCTTTCACAAATGACAGTGCATTGTTGAATTTTACTAAGCCTTCCTTATGTGACCTTGGGTATTTTGCTTAGCATGGTGAGCTGACGCTTTTCATCCAGAAAGAGTTCCTATGAAGTCATAGCATTTATCACAATTCTTTTTCTTTTCCATTATAAGTTGAAAAAATTTCCAGACTTTTGAGAAAAATGTCAGGTTTCAGACACTGTGTTACACAACCAGCCTAATCATGTGGATTGCGGTGGGGTTTACCTCGCTGGAGAGTCTCCTGGCCATTCAGCAGTACTTCTCATGCCAAGCGATTTTGCAACTTGCATTATTGGGCAGTTCCTGATTAAGCCTGGATGGGGAATGGTTATGGTAATGAAAGGGCAAATTCAGCAGGCTGGAGGCTGCAAGATCCGTGAATTTGTTTTGCTGAGGTTGGAGTCCACTGAGCTAACTGTCCCAGACTATGGAGGGGAAAAAAAGACATTCAAGAAAATGAATGTAAGGTTATGCACATGCATGTGCCCATCTTTAAGCAGTTCTTGTTAGCAGTAGGTAAGGGAGCAGGTTGAAAGTCTTGCTTAAAATTGTATTATTTTATCTTAATGGACAATTTTTCATTTAGATAAATTGAATAACTCTTAAGTCATGGTTGCCTTTTTCTCAGAAAAGAATAAAATTTTTCTCTATAACATTTAGTATTGCCTATCTTGAGAAGGGTTTTTGTAGCCTTAATAATTTGGTTTTGCATTAATAGCATTTACAATAATGATAGATGTAAGTTTAAGAAACAGATGAATTTTGAAAGGGAGTCTGCTCTCTTGTCTCTTGTGTACTTTTTCTTCAGAAAACGGGTGTATACATGCTGCACTTTTAGGTGTCTCCTAGGGTTCTTGTGTATTTTGTGTGCTGTGTTAAAGCTGATTGCAGATCAGATTGATGACTTGTTTTATGGAACCCCAAACAGTAGCACTATTTAGTCAGCTTCCCCAACAATCATGTTTTAATGAGCACCAGAGAGGTTAAAAATTTCCTGAGCTACATGGTCCTAATAGGCTGGGTTTCATTCCTTTGATCCCTCTCTTTTTTTCCTGCAGCACTCCAGCTCACGCCTGAGTTACCAAAGCAACATTCAGGGATCTTCTCAGTCCCAGAGTACAATGGGCTATTCCACATCGTCTCAGCAGAGCTCTCAGTATCACCAATCTCATCAGTCTCACAGGTACTGAGAGGCCTGACAGGCTGCACTCAGAAAGGAATGGACTAGAAGCCAGAAGACTCCAGCAATATGAAGTTCATAATGATGAGAAGACCAAAAATACAAACTATGATGCAGAATTAAAATTCATGATGACAAAAGGAAAACTTCACTCACTGAAGACTTCCCCTGCCCCATCCCCATCCCTTTATTGCCATAAAGGAGATTCTTGTGAAGTTTTCCTTCCTCTCTGCCCTTGCATGTGCTCCATTGTGGTTACTCTAATGAACCCTTCTGATCTCAACCCAGCACTTAACTTCTTTAACCTTTGGAATTTTGAAGGATTCCTGGTGCACCTTCCTTATGCTGTAGTGATTGCCATAAATCTGTCTTTTCAATCTCTTTGATGGGATTTTAAAGTTTTAAAATCTAGAACTCCCAGGCTTTCAAGCTTGTATATAGTTAGTTTTATACTAGGCAAACCAGTTTAGCTATACAGGTATATTGCACCTTTTTAAAGCACTATGTTATTTTCACAGGATATTACTGTTTTGCTCATGGATGTCAAGAACAGCAAAATTTTACTGTTCCAGAGTATTTTACTATTCTGTTTTTATTAGTCTAGTTTTCAGGCAAAGTATTAAAAATAAAAAATTTTAAAAATTAATAAAATGAAAAAAGAAAAAAGAAGAAAACCCACCCAAGTCTCTGCAGCGACAGATATGCTTCATGCTACTGGACTGAACACCAAACAGAAGATTGCTGATGTTATCTTAACTCATTCACATTGAATTCTTGAAATCACAGTGATCATGCTCTGACTAGTTTTAAATTAAGCGTTACTTTAAATGAAACCAGGACAGTCACATAGAAAGGAGATGCTTTCAGGATCTGTTGGAACAGGAGAATGGAATGTCTTCCCAGGCTGGACACCAAAATAGTCAGGAAAATGTATTTACTGCCCTCAAGTCTCAGTAGGAATGTGGATGACGGGCTTTTTCTGTTTTTCTGCTAAACAGCTTATTAATGTGTGTGAGAGTTCTATAAATTTAGCTTTCTTTCACATTCCTGAGTCAGTTCTCAAAATTTAAAGGTGACAGAAGTACTAAGACTTGCAAAAACAAATGCATTTAATCGTTTTATGTTGGAATTTATAATTAAGAGAAATTATTGTGCAGTTTGAAAAGCATGTTGAAAATTGTTCCTTTTTCTTGTTTATAATGCATATTCTGTGTCCCTCACATTGCTGTGATTAACCAGATTAGTTACACCAGATGCGCTTGATTGCACTGAAATGTTTCTTTTTCCCTAGAGCAAACATGTTTTGATTGTGCCTAAGGGACTGTAAGTGGATGGGTAGCTGGCAGAAAATCCCCAGTAATTAAGCAAGAGTTCAGAAGCATAATCAGAGGATTATTGTCCAACTTCTGGAACCACAGTTATTCAAAGAGACACAACATGTAATTTGGGACAGCTTCATTTTTGCTTCAGCCTTCAGAAATGAGGCTGACTCTTGTGGCAGAAAACCTGGAGGAATGCATTTAGAAAGCTACTGGCAGTGTAAAATGAGTGAGCTTCTGCAGCTGGTGTCCAGAGAAGAGGTGAAGTGAGAGGAGTTTAGATGTCAATGGTCAGTGTTACAGGTTTTTTTACTTCAGAGTGTTCTCTTCTGTCCTGTGCCCAAACAAAAAAAATTGTGTACCCGTACACATTCACACTGAAGTTGTGATCAGATGTAGCAAGATGAGTAGATCTGTTTGCTCTGAGGAGAATGCTTTTCATCACAGCTAGTCACATACATGGTTCTACTGGATTTGATCTCCCAATCACCTTTAGTGCCCCCTTCCTCCTCAAACTCGTGTTGTTTTGTTACTTTTTGTGAGCAGTTGGCTTGCTTTGGCCATACCTACCATCATGTGATTTTGACAATGCCCAGCTGCTCTGGAAAAGCAACCAAAATCTGCTTTTGTCATCAAATGGATAAGAAGGCAGTGAAAAATTAAATGAAGCAATTGGAAAGAAAAAAATATGTCTGGGAGAAAAGAATCTCCCGAAGGATACTTTCAATGTGTAACCTTTGAAATGCTACATTTTATACATACTGTAGTACCCTGTTTGAAAGAACAGGTTTTAATTGTTCCTTTATTTCAGTGACTCTGGGGTGACATTCTTTCTGTCTCACCCCTTACTGATATTAGGATGAGGTACTTTTGATCAAATGGATATTTGGCCAATGCCGTTAAGTAACACTTCTTTTATACTTCAGCGATTTGAATGTCACATTTCTGGAAATTAACTTATGGCAAAGTGATTCTTGTCCCCTCCTGCTCTTTTCATCCTTCTGTTCTCTCAAAATTATTTTGTCTTTTCTAATAGAGTTATCTAACATTTCTTCTCCCTGCTGTGACCTGCAGCTGATCATCAAAATTCATACAAGATTAGGAGGTGGCAGGGAACCATATGGTTAATTAAGGTTGACTCTTGTGCCAATAAGGCAAAATCATGGTGTAGATTAATCAGTATGTAGAGTGTGAAACTTCACAGCAATGTAAGGTGCTTTAATTGAGTGACTGCCACAACCTCTCTAAGCTGCACTTGCATTTCTGGACTTGGTTAGGTTGATAGATGACCACATGCCACTCCTCTCTCTAGCTTTTGTGTGCACAGGTGACGCTGAGCTGACTTCCTCGGTTCCTTCAAAGTCACAACCAGGAGGAGAGCACATAAAAGCAACAGCGCTGGCTGTGAAATACAGGCTCTGCACACTCTTGTAGTCCTTCCTGGTGGTGAAGTAATACACCTTTTCTTGGGGGCTTGATGCATGCTGCCAGGGTGGGTGGCAGTCATAGTGGAAGAAGCCTTGCTGCCTAGGGGTTATCCCATGAGGTAAAAACTCTCCACTTTCAGAAGTGAATTGTGCGGTTTGTCATGGGAAACCAGGACCATGTCATTTTTATGTTATTTTTTGCCTGTGCAGTTTCGTTATTACTCAGCTCTGTCTCTGCCCATAACCTGTAGACCCTCACCAAAGTGTTTCACACCTGTACCGAGAGGCACAGAGCTGTCTTCTCCATCCTGGTGGGAGAGCGGGCTGCTGAGTACAGCTTTTCCCGTTGTGGCTCAGAGGAAACAAACACGTGGGGAATTAATGGGATGAGCAGCCTGCATTGGTGAAGTTTATGTAGCACAAACTGCACAATGAAGGAAAAATATAGGGAAAGCTGCGAGTCCTGTACTGTATCTGTGACACTGTATCTGGGGAGGGGGAGGGAAGCGCATTCGTAGCGGGAGGGGTGGCGGGAAGCTAGAAGTGTTCAAATATGTATGATATTTTATATAAACATAATAAGCTTAGTTCCCCTTCATAATCTTCAGGAATGGTACTTTAACACCATTAAGCAAAGAATTGTTTTAGGGTTAAATAAATGTATTGTACATAAGGCCATACGTAATCTTCTAAAAAATGTCGCCAGACAGGAGCGATGTGTATTACTATATGAAAAAAGTCCTTAATGCACTGTTATCTCCTAAATATTTAGTAGTAAATTAATGCTATTTAATTTTTTTAAAAATTTGTCTTGTGTAGACACTAAAAAGTATTACACAAAATCTGGACAGAACATGTCCTTTTTAACAGCAATTTAAAGAACTTTTTATATATGTAAGGTAGTAACTTTTCAAATTGTTCTAGTTGTATATTCCCATGTTTACTATTTGTGGAAGTGTGCCTGTCTCTACTCAGTTATTTTTTTTCCTAATAATTTCATGCACGCATCTTTCATTTTTGTAGTTTCCATTAGAAATTATTGTGTATGCGCTTGGTGCTGCCACAAAACTTTGCCGCTCTAGATCTGTGGTGGCCACATTCAGCAGTGCCCGTGCCAATGGGCTACCAAAACCACAAAGCAAAATACTTACCACAAAGCAAAATACTTGTTTCTCATTCTAGAGTTGAGAGTTTACTGCTTTTAAGTTGTCCTGATGTCACTCTTGAAATGACTGTTAAAACTAAGCTATGAGTTCATTGCATTTATTTTATATTCTTGGTTGTAATGAAATGGAATTGACTTTGCTTCAGTGTGAATTTTTTTAATAAAATAATATACATTTGTAATAATAATAAAAAGTTCAAATCAAATAAGTGTGCAGACAAGTTTCTGTAAACATCAACTTTGGGCTACCAATAGGGAAAATACAGGCCACAAAATTGCAGTTGTAACTATATTCAGGATGTTTATGATATCATACACCACACAAAACAAAGCTTGCAAAACCTCAGAGTTGAAATTACAGCTTTTAAAATGCCCATGAGGATATTCACGGGTATGTGTCTATCAAAATAGAAGGAAGCCTTATGGAAAGCAGGATTGACGGAGTGTTCTCTTAGGTTTTGCTCTCTGCTTGTAAGTATGCTGGTGTGCCACACCAATGCCACTTTGTTGAGATTCATGATTACTTGTGTGACAGCCCTGTAGATGCATGTTCTGAAAAAGAAAGCTGGTTTACTCTATTCTGGAAATAACTACCTTCCTACTTTCTCCTCCTCCTGGGTCTTGGAGCATTTCAAGTATTCCAGGTGGCAACATGGAAAGCATGAGCTAGAGCATATTGGTGGGTCTTCAAAGTGGGGTTTTCTGTGCTTTGCTAATCTGTGTGTTTCTGTTCTATCTAACTATGGATGGATGGATAACTTCTTTCAAAAATCCCACTTGTCCTCTCCATAACAGTTGCATGGGTAAGAACGGTTGGGATTTACTTGCGCTACCAGTTGCTTTAAGAAAGAGGCTTTGTTTTTTGATGTGCCCTTTACACAAGGGTGGGAATAGGAGTAGTCTTTGTCAAAAAGTTTAGTCTGCATCTCTGACACCTCAAGAGTAAGAGCTGTTCCTTCAGTCTCAATGCAGCTGAGCATTTCCAACTCTGTAACCCTCATAATATCTGCTTCTGTTGTCCTTTTGTTGATAAGGTTGTGCTTAGTCAACGGCTTTGGCTTGGATGTTTCTAAAACCTCCAGTGCCAGCTCTGTCTCAATCTCTGTTCTTTTACAGCACATCTCTCTCTGTTTTTCCTACCTGGTCATGCAGTTTACAGTCTAATCCAGCCTGATCATACTGATATGAATTATGGTGTCCCTTTTTCTGTCCTTGACAGTTAAACGACTTTGATTTCACAGCCATTAAGAAAGTTGCAGAGTGCGTTGTTTATTAGTCTCTTGCTTTGACTTGTTGCTTCTTGCTTTATGTTATTGCCCCGGCTCTGCCGTCTCTGTTGCATTAGTTGTAAAGCTTCTCTCTTCACTTGACATGACTGCCAAAGCCTGCTGTTACGCCATCCCTCTTACTCAAATCAAGGCGTTATGTAAGTTATCTCTAGGTCTGAGTGTCTCACTGGGTCAGCCTCTGCACCCTTCATTTTTAGATTTCTAAATAAGCATTTTTTAGGCTCTGTTTGCAATTGCCTATTGTTCCTGAAGAGCTGTTGCATTAATTTCTAAAAAATTCCCTTCTTGGTGTCTTCTGCATCCCTCATTAAAGCCCTTTGGCTTTGATGTCTACAGAAGTTTAGTATTTTAAGCTACTGGTGTGCAAGGAGTCATACCTATTGTGTTAATGAAAACTGTTCATTTTGCCTTCCAGTCTGTCTGCATCCGTCACCTCCCTGCACGCCTCTCGCGAGCTCCCTGTACAAGAGCAGTCATTTTGTTCTGATACAGTAGCTTTGTGGCTGGGGCTTGCAGCACTCTGGAACATGAATAATAGTCACTGTAACATGGTGTTTTACTGCTGGACAATACACAGTAGTAGTGTTGTCACTTTCCATGTGCTGTTTCAACACAAAAAGCATCATGTTAGTGCCAAATACCAATTTCATCTGGCTAATCACAGAACCTGAGCAAGCATTGTTCCAATAGCCAGCGAAAGTTAATGATGGTTTACCTGTTGGTAATGGTTTAATGTTTTTTTAACAGGTAGGTCCAGCTTTTTTGCTTTCCAGGGAGCTTCATGTCCTTGGTTATGATCACAGAAAAAAACAGAAGCTTTGGCTTATTTTGGTGGTTTTGTAGTAATTTAGAAAATTATTATTGCATAATTACTACAATGATTTTTTTTCATTTGCAAGAATTATTTATTAGAACAACAGTTGTTGAGGTAGATTAAAATCACCAACAAGGTTATGAAAGATGTGTGTACAGTCATAGCTGAGCTGCTGAAATTGCTGGGGGAGTACCACAGCTGTTATGTAACAGATTTCTAACTTAATCCAGAGTAGGTGTTTAAAAAGTTATTATTGTTATTATTATTACTATTATTATTACTGCAAGTCTGAAAGTAATACCAACCTACCTAATAATTTTTGTATAATGTACTTACCTTGGAACAGGATCAATTTTTCCGGCTTGGTGTATTGGCATACTGGTATGTGTATTGTTGGGACTGTAACAAGCCAGTGCTGTGATTATTTTGTGTGTTCTTTGAAGCATCTTGAAGAGGACAGACAGCCTAAGAGTATTTAATTTCTACATGTGCATTGCATGCATAGAACACATGGCTGAATGAAGTATTCAGCAATACATTCCCATAGCTAAAATGTCTTATGATGATGTTCAGCAAGAAGTTGTTTGAATAAAGCTGGTATTTAAAGTCATTACAGAAAGGATACCTGTGCCCCACTCCATTCCCAGAATGGATTTTGCTTTGCTTGCACTGTCAGTAAATGTGATATGAATTAGTAAAGGAAAATTTCAATTTTAAATCCTATTTAAAAAAAAAAGAAATCAGTTATTTGCTACTGAACCTTGGATGCGATGTGGTAGCCAGCAATAATACATTTTATGCAATCTCCATCCCAAAAGATGTAATGTCTTAAGTACCAAACAACCCAATATGTGAAGCACTGAAGAAAGGAATTCTTCATACCTATCAGCAGCAGACAGAAGTTTTAATTATGAACCAAATATGCCAAGTGATGTATGGCTCAGACATCCTTTCCATGGCTTGCATGTAAGCCTGCACTGGTAAGATTCTTCCCTGTATCCACAAATAGGAATTCCCTGAGGTGTTATGGAGGGAAAAGAAGGAGTGGAAGTGTGCAGCCTTTTGATTTTGTAACAAAGTTTTAATGCTATCAAGTTTAGGTATCTGAAGTTCTCCAGATCATAATGAAATTCTACATACTTTTAAATATGTATTTTTAACATTTCTTAAAAATGTTGTCTACCCTTATCTGGGCAATGTGGCACAGCCCTGCTCTGAAAAGTTAACCTCAACTCTGCGTGCATGACCTGGTCAGGGGCATGGTTGTCAATTCAGAGTCTTGCAGACAATTTACACATGTGGACACTGAGCTTTAACCTGTAAGCTCAGGTCACACAGGTCTGTGGAAAAGCTATCAGCTTTTACAGAAAACACACTTCCTTGGCTGAAAGGTGAGCCAGAGAACTGCAAAATTAAAGGCTTAAAGTTACTGCAAAAGGCTCCTGTGGCCCCCCAGTTTGACAGACATTGTTATGAGATGATTGTAAATTATCAGATCATATTATTGCTGCTCGGCTGTGCAGTTCTAAAACATCTATTGTTCTAAAACTTCTTGCTATTATCTAGTATGATGTGGAATGAGTAATTTGTGGAAGTATAATTATGATTTTCGGTTTTCAACCCTTTGTAATTGGATGACTTGTTTTTGCAGTGGTACAGAAGAAAGGACAGTCTCCAGTAGTTTGGGTTTGGTGGTAAAACTCAGAACATTAATTTGCTAAGGAAGAGGAACCAAAGGAGATCAGGCTTCTCCCTTGCCAGTGTCATCCTTCCACTGCAGCAGGGGAGATTCAAGGAGGCAGATCATACTGTGACATTGTGTAGTAACTGCAGTTCTTGGGAAACACTTGCTTTTGAAAGAGAAATATTTATAAGTGCAGCATCAGAACTCTAGAAGGTATACCCTGCAAAGTTGATATGAGTGAGTCACCTTTACAAAATTCCCTGCACATAGTGAGCAGACTGACTCGATCATGTGGAGTTTATAGACTTTGGTCTTCCACCCATAAATACATGAAAATCTGTGTAGTTTGTGGTTTCAGAATACTTTCCCTGGTAATAATGGAGCTTTTCTTTAAACATCAGAAAGTTTTCTTGTAGCTTGCAGTATCCCACAAGCATAGAAATAAATCCCTACTCATTTAAGAAACAATGGGGACATCTACTAACACACCCTGGTGGTATGTCCCAGTGGGATCATCAAGAGTTGCTTCTACATCATGTTGCTGCTAGATGAAAGCTGGAAGTCCCCTGTGGCTTTGAAACAGTTGGTTCTGGGAAGCAGGAAGGAAACAGCTTCTCTTATCATCCACAGCGATATTAGAGGTGTTTTAAGTGTGTTTTTGGGTCATCTGAGATGACGTGTATCATATGTGAACAGTGGCCGTAGGCTTCCAACTCCAAGAACTCAATCTCACACAATAACATTTACATGTATTGTCTGTGGAGAAGTGCTCAACTCTGACTTGCTAATGTAAATCTTATAAATACTTGTCAGTGGATCATGTGTGCTGGAGGACGTAGGGAACAACCTGCCAGCTCGATCAGAACCAGGCATGTTCCCTTCCCACCTAATGTGCCAAGCTCATGAATCAGTCACAGTGCGTCATGCTTTTATTAATACGCGGTGGTTGTGCTATTCCAAGACTGCGTTATCGCTGCTGCTTCTCGTGCATCAGAGATGTGGTAATCCGTCTGTATTCCGCCTGGCTCCTTTGGGATGTTTCGTGTGTGGCTGTGGGGAGACCAGCAACACACTGGCCTTGACTCTGGATAGTCTATACATTACCTTGAAAATGAACTCAAAAGAGCACCACAGCAACATTCAGTCTTGTCTTTTTGTGGGCTGAAATTTCTTTACGTGTGACATGGCATGCTTATGGAAGGGACACAGGAAGAGAGTGGGAATTACTCCCGCTTCTGTGAGGTTAGGGATAGTTTCTGGATATGCTACATGTGAATATGAAAACAAAATGCACTTTTGCTTTGGTATTTCAGGATCTTGCCAGACAGCTGAATTCCAAGAGTATGCACGTTTAAATTATTAGGATATGTCGTAAGTTTGTATAGGCCAGCATGATTAATGAAACTGGGTTGACATTGATAGTTGCTATCACTTCTTAAATTAAAAAAAAAACCACCCCAAACAAAAAAACCTAAGAAAGTTTCCGATGCCTTGCTGCTCTCACACACATATCCAAATGTGGAGCTAAGGAATAACTCATTTCCCAAAGATGCCCTGAGAAAACAGGATACCCTGTGTAGCCAGCATAGCTATGCATCCTAAATATAACAGCGCTGAGCATTCATGGAGCAGGGTTCAGGTTTACGCCACGTACCGCAGCCTGGGATGTTCAGCGCCAGATATCCCCACCGTGTAATGTGACTGCTTCCTTGGGTGCCGGACCAGCTCCCAGCCATGCAGCTGCTGGTTGGGAGGGCAGTTACCTGACCCAGACCCACCTCCTCCCAGCTAGAACCGTCCCTTCTGCAAGGAAAGGTGGTGTGTGGCATGGGCAGGTCTCTCAGCCCCTGCACAGACCTGGTGCGGAGGTTCGCTGCTGTGGATGGATGTGAGCTGTTGGATTGGTCCACTGGGAGGCTCTGGGCTGGGTGCAGAGGTCCCCTCTTGGGTGGCAGCGGTGCCCAGCCCCCAGGAGCCATGGGCCCCCACCTTCCGCAAGCTGTCCACACACGTTGCAGCAGTGGGCATCCTGGGAAGGTGCTGGCGCACCTGGGGCAGCCTGGGAGAGGGTAGCACTGCTGTTGTGCCCCTCCTGTCTGGGACAGAGGGGTTCTGGCGGTGGGATCCTCTCATGTGGACACTTAACAAACACCATGGTGCTGCACAGAAACTCTCTGGGCCTCCCGGAGCCCCATGGCAAATCCCAGCCTTGCAAACTGGGGCACGAGCAGCTGGAAGCGTGAAGGAGGCTGGTGCCAGCAGCAAGGTGCCAGCCAGCACAGCGATGGGCATGTTGTGCATCGCTTCCCCCCACGCACGCCGCTCCCCAGGGCCGCCGGGGGGAGAGGCAGAGGGGAAGGCGCCACGTGAGGACCAGCTCACTCCTGAGTGGAAGGGTGACGCACTGGATTGCCCAGCTCCATGGTTGCATGCCTGCATGGAGTGGGGCTGTGGTACCCATCTTCCAACGTGTTTTTGGCCCAGAGGTTTCTTGGAGAGTCTGACGAGTCTCACATGTGGGTGCGGGTAGGACTTTGGGAAGTTTTTAGAAGCGTGTTCTGCTTCTCTGCAGTGCCCCAGATACAGACCTTGTTTTGCTGTGCTTATGTGCTGTCCCACAGGAGGGTCTCACAGTAACTAGCAGTTCACTGGATTTAGGTGGATTTGAGGAGGGTTTGATCTCCTCCAGTCTTTTTTCCCTGCTCTGTTCTCATCTGCTAGGGCTGCTCTAAGCTTTGGAAAAAATACTCCTTTTCATAGTATGGCTCAGCTTTGCCCAGTCCTACACAAAGCCTCTCTTCTCCAGACACCTGGCAGCCTGTACATGAGGAGACCATTTTATGGCTAATGGCAGATGCATTTAAAAAAGGTGTATTCAGAGGGCCCTTGGGTGGTTTGTTTCACTTTGCCTTTACTGCCAGGGAGGATATCTGCTGCCAGTGCTGTCTGCTGTCCTGGGGAATTGTCTGACAGCTTGGATGTTTGTCTGTCAGGATATCTACATGACAGCATGTATTTCAGAGCAGAGCCTGAGCCCTCTTGGGATTATAGTCTTCAAATTTTCTTACATATTATATACCATTGTGGATGAAAGCATTGCCTCACTGGTGCCTCACTGGAGACTACTGAGGAAGCTGTGAAGAATAGTCCTACATGGGAGAGAGTTAGGCAGTTCAGCAGTATGGTAGCTATCATCTGCCATGAAGCTGGATCCTCTCCTTGGGGAACACAAGTCTTGCTGAGGAAATGCATCTCATTGACCTGCAAGTTAAACAGAAAGGGCTGGTCGAAACTTGGGTTCCTTGGCCATGGCAGGCAAAAGGAAGTCTGCAAATACTATGCTTGTGTAGGGCTCCGGACGGCCCCTCTGGACTGGTGAGGTGTGGTTCATGCAAGCCTTCTGCCAGCAGGAACTGCTGCCTCTTTAAATCATTTGCTGGGCTGGCAGCCTCAGCCTGTTGAGGGATGGGAGGTAGCAGAGGGTCTGAAGCAAGAAGGTGGTCTCCAGCATCTTGTTGCAGGGCTGCAAGATGACTCGCTTCCTCAAACATCAAGGTGGGGACTGGCTGCCCCTCGTGCTCTGAAGAGTGGGACCCTGAGCACCCACTGGCATCATTGTCCTGCTCTCTCTCTGCGGCCTGACCTGCCTTGTCCCAAAGTCCCAGGTAGCAGCTGCTTTGGAGGAAGATTTCCAGCTAAAGACTACACTGACTTTCCCACTTGAGAAGAAGAGGGTGAGAGCTAGACCCTCTTTGGGAAAACCCTTGAAAATGTGCATTTTTCCTTCCCGTCGAGATGCTGGCAGGGAATGAGCACAGGGTCATGTAGAGAGGATCTGAACAAACACTGACAGAATCCATTAGAGGGACTGGCATCCTAGAAGGGGGAGAGAGGTGGGGCAGGCTGCCAGGCCTCAGGGGGTGCTCTTTGTATTTCATTTATGAACTGTTGATTTGTATCTGGCTGGGGTTTGAGCCCACGTGAGTCACATTCACACAGGCAGGTGGGAGTGGCTTCGTTATTTTCTCTTGAATCACCCCACATTTCTCTGTCACCAGAACATGCTTTAACAGCCACGTGCATGTGGGTATATGTGGTGCGTGCGAGACCCAGCCAACCTGGTGGGAACAGGCTCAGCTGACTTTGCCTTGGCTTGGTGGACTTGGCAGCGTTCACTTTACAGTTGGACTTGCTGATCTTAAAGCTCTCTTTTAACCTAAACGATGCTAAGATTGTACGATACGTGAGCTATGGTATTATGAACTGTGAGCAAGTGCCATTCTGCTGGAGTTTCTCACTGCTTGTTTTTTACACAAGGCTCTCCAGTGAGGGGTCAGGACCCCCTTTTTGACTCCTCCATTGCATTCTTGGAACACCAGCGTGCTTAGTTCTCCTTGCTTTGTAGCTGGGCAGCATGAGCCTGCAGCAGTCACTGCTGTTGGACCTCAGTAGTGGTAATGTCACCACAGACCTGTAGAATCATAGAATGATTTGTGTTGGAAGGGACCTTAAAGTTTCTCCCCTGCCATGGGCAGGGACACCTTCCACTAGACCAGGTTGCTCAGGTACCTGTCCATCCTGACCTTGAACACTTTCAGGGATGGGGCAGGCAGAGCTCTCTGGGCAACCTGTTTCAGTGCCTCACCATCCACATAGTAAAGAATTTCTTCCTAATATCTAATCTAGACCTGCCCTCTTTCAGTTTAAAACTATTGGCCCTTGTCCTGTTACTATCTGCCTAGTGCTGGGGCTGCAGCAAGATCAGGCCTCTGGACAGTAGAGCTGTCACTGTCTCAAACCCCAAACCCCAGCTTTGCTCATCGCAGTGCCTGGCAGGCACCGCTGCAGGGGTGATGGCTGTCCTGGCTTGGAGAAGCTGGTGCAGCTCCTGGGAAAACATGTATGGAAGGTGAGAGGTATGGGGTAGCACACACCCTGTGTGGGCAGAGCTGGCCCTGTGAGGGCCGTGCTGTAGATCCTGGCGTGCTTGGAGAGGAGAGCAGCCTTTCAACCGCGCTGGGAGCACACCAGCCCGCAAGCTGTGTGTGTGTGAACAGGGCAGAGGCAGCCAGGCTGGTGGATGCTGTGCTCAGCAGTCCCCTGACACTCCAGCTGGCTCCTGGTGATGCCAATAGGAGGGCAAAAATCCACCGGTTTGCTGGGTGCACTGAGAGATGCTGACCTCCTCTGAGCTGTTCCATGTGCACCTGCAAAGGGAGAACTGCAGTGAGAAGTACTCAGGCTGTGAGAGCCCAGGCCCTGCACATCCTGGGTGCCAGAGCATGAATAAGGCACAGACGATGTCTGACACCCTTTGGCAGCTGGTGAGAGTGTGTGATGGAAGCTGGAGGAGGGAGAAGAGCCATGAGGCCCCGCTGCCTAGCCCAGCAGCTCGCTGAGCTGGGGCTGCTCCGCTGAGCTGGAATGGCCACAGAGCCAGCTCCATCCCACCAGCACCAGCCACAACTCCTGATAAGCCTGGGAGAGCTGGGGCTTGCAGGCTTGCCAACAGAGGGGTGGCTCTTTAGGAAGAGGGTGCTGTGTATTAGTTAGGGGTTTTTTTGTGGGTTTTCCCCTCTTAAAACACCTACAATCAAATGTGAAATTCACATTTCTCTACAAGAGTTTGGCTAAATACTCTTTAACACATAAACCACAAAAAATTTGAACACAGTTCTGAGCCAGCTCCTTTCCTAGAGCCTTTCAGAGCAGACTTGTCACTGGTTTCACTGGGAGCTTTCAGAGCAAAACTGTTTCATCCTGGCTTTGATTTTGCAAACAGCTTCTTGAGTCTTGAAAAAGAAATGCCTGTCCCTAGCTGTTGCCATTTTCTGCTTGGCAAGAGTCTCTGCCAGCAGAGACACCTCCATGTTGTTATGATGGGGTTTGTGAAAGTGGTTTGTGTTGGCCCACGTCCTGGGCAATGATCAGGGTGAGCAGGTACAGGGCCCTGAATCTGAGGTCTGTGGTGCAGTATCTGTTTGCATGAGTTGGCATGGAGTGTCTGATAATGGGCCTCTTTTTCCTTAAATATAGGACTGGGGAAGGGGCCAGAGAGCTGGGAGGAGACTTTTTTGCTGCTCAGATGGGACTGAGGAGTTCGGTAGTCAAGCACAGCTGGCCAGGACTTCTGTGGCTGGCTGGTGAGGACCTCTGCCAGGGGTTGCCTGCCATCTGCTGGCAAATGCCATGGGATGGATGGAGCCCAGGAGGAAGCTGGAAAAGAAAAGCTGTTGTGGTTAGGTAGTATTGCTCTGGCCAGAGACAGTACTATATTTTTCTGACAGGATCGAGGGCTGAGGGTTCATCACTCTGATGCTTCCAGCTGGTGAGACTGAAGACTGCATTACTGTCCAAAACATTTCCATAACCCCATTGCTCTGGACAGGTTGCAGAGGTATATGACCTTTAAAGAGAAGCTCTGAAATTCCTGATTTGCCACTGCCTGGCATTCTCGTACATCCTGATGCCAGCATCTTGCCTCTGTGTCCGGCTTCTGCCCACCACCACCAGGGCCCTGCAGTGACCACCATCCCAGGGTCAGCCTGTTCTCTGCAGTTGTAGCCCTGAGCTGTGCTGGATGCAGGGCTATGGCGCTTTCTCGCCAAAGCAGGCATCACCAGTGCCTTTCCTCTGGGGCTGCAGGAGGATGAGATGAGGATGATGCCACGGTGGAGCATTGGCTGTGGGGTCAGCAGGGCAAGGCTACGAAAGGAAGCAGGCCCTGGGATCAGCCCCTCACCTGCCCGTGCTGGGACCAGCGCCGCAGCCGAGGGCGATGTCCTGCCGGCCGGGGAGGAGCTGCTGAAGTGCCCGGGAGGGGCAGGCAGAGCAGAGCAGAGCAGCGAGGTCTGTGGGGGCGAGGCGGGAGCAGGCAGCTGGGCGCTTCGGTGACACGATGGGGCCGATGTCGGTGAGTTCAGAGTGGCCAGCTGGGAGTTCTGTGCCTCTGAGTAGCAGTGCCTGAATCTATTTACATACCAGGATGCTCTTGTGGTCTGGGGCCCAGGCAACCAGGCAAAGAGGATCCGTGCATGCCCCCGGTGCAGAAAGAGCAACGCTGTGATTTCCAGCGAGCGCCTCCCTCCCCGTCTCTGCCGTGGAGAATAAAGGGTGTTTTGCCCAAGTCTTGCTGTTTGCACAGGGAACCTGTTTTCCAGATTACTCCGCACGTATTTTGCCTCCTTCACGTCTGAGCTGTCAGATAATGCTGGAGGCTAAGTTAATGTGCAGAGCAGAGGCACGGCGAGGGCCCAGCCTGCCGGGTCAAGCACCATTAGCACCAGCAGCAGGAGCAGCAGATTGCCCCGCATGCCAAGGGCTGCTGCAGCTGATCCGCTGCTCCCTGCTCCCCACCAGCCTCCCTCCTCCGCTACCGGGCTCGCCTGCTCCTCTGCTGCAGAGAGTGAATCCCACCAGCAGCGAGGACACTGGGCAGGCCCAGGCAGCATGTGGTGGGCTTCAGCAGGAGAGCAAGAACCTGCCCAGGGGGCTGCTCTTTGTGCTGGTGGCTCAGTCCGCCTTCTCTCTGCCCTTCTTTCCCCTCTGTGAATAGCTAGCCTAGAGTAAACTGCCCTGCACTGCCCATCATGGGTGTGGTTCTTTTTTTAATTTCCCTGCTAATTTTCTTTTTGTACCCAGTAGGACTAGATTAGGCTGAGTTTTGTGGTTGTGCAGGCTGAAGTAGTTTTAGATCCTGGTTGTGAGCAGTGGCAGTTCTGTGAGACAGAGATTTTGGGGAGGTTTTTTCTGGGAAATTGTGGCATTCCAGCACATCTATCCGTAAAAAATGAGGCAGTATGTCTGCTCAGACCCTTCTGTAAATTTTGAACCATTCCTGAATTAAAGCTGTGTGTGGGCAGTTCAGAAATGAAGCTGGGAGCAGTTCTGGTGCCAGGAGACAGGCATCCTCGGGTATCAGCTCTGGCTCCTGTGACAGTGACTTCTTTTAGCCCTGAGAGTTAGAGAAGCCAATACCTGTGTAATAAATAACTACACCAAATTAAAATTAAAACAAGTATAAAATTTATTTCGTGTCCGAGAGTTCGAACACACAATGCCACGATCGAAAAGGAGACAGTGCCAAGCCCAGGATTGGCACTGGGTGAACATAGATCTGACCTCTATCGCATCAGACCTCCCTCTGTTCACGACCACTGTTTCTAGCAGCTCGCTTTTATACAGTTTTTCCTATAAAGTCTGGATCTTGTGTATTATTTGAGTCAATCAACATATGCATGAGGTAGACAAAACATATCCTGTTCCTGATTATTGTCTCATCACCAGAGGAGGTTATCTGATGGTCCATGATGTTCCATATCTTGGTTTTTGATCTGGTAGTTATCACCTGAGCTGAGAGGAGATTTTCGTAGAAATCTAATCAGCTCTGCCAGGAAGTGCTCCTTGAAAATGTAAATATCGAGAGCTACCTTCATTCCTTCTTGATGGGTCGTTGTTTTCCATAGCTCTGTTTTTGGGATGCAAATCAGTTCCCGGTCAGAGTTACAATTTTCCCTGGGCAAGGGTTCGGTTAGTTTTTAATATTGGTTACAACTTAGTACATATTGCGATATTACATATTTGAGCACGAATTCCCAATTTTATTTATAACACCTGCAATGATTTTTGCTACATCTTAACTTTGATTTTTTTATCCACAAATTTTCCCAGCCTGTTTCACTCTCTGGTCTCACTCAGGTGTGCTAGCTATGCCTTTTTTGTAATAATTTCTAAACGCTTGCAAAGATGATTGCATCCCTAACCTGGGGAGGGGATTATTACTGGTTATGTAGAAATTCCATTTGCAGCAAACCCCACTGCAATCACTTTATGTCATCACCTGGAGGCAGACACATGGCCCTAAATGTAAGGCAGGTATTTGTAAGTGGGATGGGTACCATGACTATAAAAAGAAGTTTAATGCAATGACCTGTGCTATGCATGTGTGTGACTTTGGCTGTAAAGCTATAAAAACTGTCCATCTTTCTCTCTAAGCTACTTTCTGACTGTGTTTCTGTATCCCCCACAATATGGACCTCTTGAAATAGATCGAAATATTCAGGGTGTTGCACAACTTGAGATAACGCTGCCAGTCTTGCTCAATGGCAGAGGGATAAAAATGGCAGGCTCTCACAAAAAATACCTGCAGGGAGAGATCCCGGTTTCATTGGTTTGTTTGTTTTGAGCTGAACTGCTGTACTTGCATTTGTTGGTGCCAAATTCTTTTGCTCCCTCTGCCATATAACTGAATGCTGGCTTACTTACCGTAAAATGTAGCATGAATTCCCATGCTGCACTAAGTGCTGGAAAACATAGAGCTGAGGAGAAGGGAATTCAGGTGTTTTCAGGAGATACTTCAGTGAGAATGGAAGGTGATGCTCAGGAGATTGGCACCTCACATGCAGCTCTCCCAGGAAACTCGGTGCGGGGGGAAAGGAGTAACAGCATTTCTTGCTCCACTTGCAGAGCTGCAGCCTTTTACTCTGCTTTTCCTGAGGCCCATCAATGCCAAGCTGTCCTTAGTGTTTTAAGCCATACCCGACTAATGGCTGGCATTAAAAATAGAGGGGCTTCTGTTCTGTACCAGTAGAGAGGGTGTCAACCCCTGAGCCCTCTGGCAGCGGTGCAAGGGCTCCCGTCGACTCGGGCGGGTGCTGGCACCTGGCCCAGGACAGCCATCGCTGCCAAGAGCTGCGCTGCCACCCACTCTTCAAGTGAGAACCCGACACCGGGGCAAAACCCAGGACAGCTGCAGCAGTCACACACCAGCGCACCATTTGGAGGCTTACACAGAGGCACAAAAATGAGCTGTGCCTTAATATAACCTATTACAGCCAGCTGAACCATGCTTTGCAGAAGGAAATTGCATCTTCCACAATATATCCTAATGCTGTTGCTGCACAGAGGCACTCTGAAGGCACCATAAAATCTTAAAAGGCATCAGACAAAATGGAACGTTTTTCTTACAGTGTCACAGTAATCCCGATTAGGGCTATAACGCACGAATGTGTGAGATACAAGGTTTCTTAAACAGGGGCTGTTTATGCAAGCATTTCCTTGCCATGCCTGCTGGGAATACAGCCTCGACAGGAAAACGACATTTGCAAACAAATGAGCAGAGAGACACCAGCAAGTTCTCATCTCGGAGGGAAATTAGTATTTTAATATTCTGTGCAGGGTTTTGCTAGGCGGCCAGGGCTCGTAGGTGCTGTGTAATAATGACACCGATAATTAATAATAAATCTGATGCTGAAATGCCACGGAGTTGGGACTGTCTGCATCCCTGGAATGTGCAGGGGCTCAGGGTGGGAGCTGTTGTTGTGGCAGATGCCTTCCTAAGAATATTTTACAGCTGGGGACAGGAGACTAATGGCTAAAATTAAGGTTAAGAGGGGTGGCTGGTAAGAGAGCTGAGTGGCATGGAAGTAAGGAAAAACTTTGGTGCTGAGAGAAAGAAAGACAAAGGTATCATAGACCTGATGCTGCTTCTGATGTTGCATTGGGACAGAGCATCCTTGAGCAGTGCTGGCCCAGGCTTTCCACCCCTTGCAAACTGCTGGTCCCATCTGGGCAGGGACCCTGAGGACATGGTGCTTGTTGGATGGGGAGTGGGATAAATAAGGATGGAGGCAATGGAGTCCCTGCAGCTCTCTCAGTGGGACAGGGGAGATGGAGCCTGACCCAGGGAACAGCAGAAAGGGTGGGCTGAACCACCACTGATGGCAGGCTGGGAGTCAGCCTTCCCTGCAGAAGGGAAGGCAAGAGTTGTTGGCTGGCAGGTGCAACTGCTCTGTGCCTCCAGGGAACTGGATGCTGCCGGTCTGTGTCTGAGTGCTTGGTCTGGGGACTCATATTTCTCCTTCATAGCCTTGTACAGACCTGGGAGGAGGTGCTGCTGCTGCTCCTGGCTGGCCCAGCTCTACCATCCATCACAAAATCTTGTAAAGAAGGGTGCAGAAAATATGAAAACCATGTGGAAGGTTTACATGGAGAACATCTCCTATGAGCAGCTCCTCCTGTGGCTGACTCAGGTCCACCAGCTTAAGACTGTGAAGGTTTGAAGACTTCCTGGCACAGGCTGTTGAACCTCCACCTGTCCCAGAACTGCAGGACCCAGGCTAACTGGGAGTGTTTATCCCACCAGATGGCTTAAAGAGGTTTTGTTCCCCAGCAAGCTGCTTGGAGGGATGCTCCAAGTGGTGGTTTTTCACAGGCAAGGCACATCTCGTAACACCACCGTATGCTGCATAGCCACAGTGAGGTGTTTCTGGCAGCATCTGATGCTGTGGCAATTAATTAACCGTGGGCACAGCAGGGGCCTCTTTAGCCCAAAGCTGCAATTTCACCACAGGCATTTCCCCATAACCTGCTTCTGATGTGATTTTTCTGTCAAATATATCTGTTGCTCTCACTCTTTTTCTTTTTTTTTTGTTTTAAATTTTAATGATGCCTTTTACTACTCTCTCCAGAGCCATTTGCCAGCTGCTGCAGTCGGCCATTCCCCACACATGCAGGAGAGGCTCAGATTAGGGTTTCATTTTACAGAAGGTGAGAAATGCACAGGCTGGGGCTGCTGACAGGCATTGCTCCCTCCCAGGGTACACTCAGAGCCCTGACTGCTCTTTTCCCTCCCTCCTGGGCCTGGCCTGCACAAATTCATCCTTACTGCTCCAGGCAGGAGCCTTTGGGAACTGACTGCTCTTCATTGTTTTATCTCCTATTTCTGTACATGTATTTTGGAGGTCTTTCTCTGAGGTCTGCCTGGGTGGCTTTTGCCTCTTTTATGGGATTCTAAAATTATTGGCTGATGTTTATTCTCTTCATTGGGTGAAACGCTTAGAGCCTCTTGCTAAATCTGAACAGTTCCTCTCTAATTTGTGTTTCTGTCTTCTCAAACCTTAAAGAGAGAGAGAGAGATATTTTGAATCCAAATTAGTTGTTTGAAAATTGGGCTTTGAGGGGAAAAAACATGCTGCTGGCTGTGCAGTAGGGAAGGCTGGAACCCAACTGATAGCTGTGTCCTCTAGCAGGGGGGATTTAAGTCAGGCCACTTTCTTCTTGGATGCCCATTTTGCTGGGCTACATGTACTGCAAGCGTAAAAGGGAGAACTGATTTTAGATCCCTGATTTCATAATAATGTTATGGGCTCATATCAGTAGTTGCCAAGAATGCTGTTGGCTCTTGCTGTGGAGTTCAGAATCGGGTGAGGAGGAAGCTGGGTAGCAAGTAAGATCACAGCCATGGACTTGAGGAGAGCTGAAGTTACTGAATGCCTTCTATGCATCAGTATTCACTGACAAGACCATCCCTCAGAATCTCTGGCCAAGGAGACCAAGGTAAAGGACTATTGGAAGGAAGACTTTCCGTTGGTCAAGGAGGATTGGGTTAGAGAACACCTAGGCAAACCTGACATCCACAAGTCCATGGACCCTGACGGGACGCATCCATGAGTGCTGGGAAAGCTGGTGGACACTATAGTGAGGCTACTCACGATCATCTCTGAAAGTTTTGGCAATCAAGAGTGGTGCCTGAGGACTGGGAGAAAGAAATGTCATCCTGGTCTTCAAAAAGGGCAAGAACAAATACCCAGAGAACTACTGCCCAGTCATCCTCACCTCAATCCCTGGAAAGGTGACGGACCGCCTCATTCTGGAGGTCACCTCTATCTGTATGGATGACAAGAAGGTGATCAGGAGTTGGTCAAGCAGGATCTACCCCTAAAGGTAGATCCTGCTTGACCAACCTGAATGCCTTCTGTGATGTGACAACCACCTGGATGGGTGAGGGGAGAGCAGTGGATATTGTCTACCTTGACTTCAGCAAGGATTTTGACACTGTCTCTCACAACATCCTCATAGGCAAACTCAGGAAGCATGGCCTGGATGAGTGGACAATGAGGTAAATTGAGAACTGGCTGAACAGCACATCCCAGAGGGTTGTTATCAGTGGCACAGGGTCTGCTTGGAGGCCTGTCTCTAGTGGTGCCCCCAAGGCACTGGGCCTGGTATTGTTTAACATCCATCAATGACCTGGTGAAGGGGAGATGCCTCCTCAGCAAGTTCACTGATAACAAAAATCTGGAAAGGCTGATACCCCAGGGTGCTGTGCAGCCCTTCAGCAGGACCTCAACAGGTTGGAGAGATGGGCAAAGACCTCTATGAAGTTCAACAAAGACAAACGCTGGATCCTGCACCTGGGGAGGAATAACCCCATGCTCCAGTACAGGATGGAGGCTGATCAGCTGGAAAGCAGCTCTGTGGATCCCAGCGGACAACAAGTTGACCATGAACCAGCAGTGTGTCCTTGTGGCCAAGAAGGCCAATGGAATCCTGGGGTGCATTAGGAAGAGCATTGCCAGCAGGTCAAAGGAGGTGATCCTCCCCTGCTGCTCAGACCTAGTGATGCCACATCTTGAATGCTGTCCAATTCTGGGTTCTTCAGGACAAGAGTGATATGGAGCTCCTGGAGCAGGTCCAGTGGAGGGTAACAAGGATGATTAGGGGTCTGGAACATCTCTCTTACAAGGGAAGGCTGAGGGAGCTGGGCCTGTTCATCCTCAAGAAGAAACAACTGAGAGGAGACCTCATCAATGTCTATCAGTATCTGCAGGGAGGGTGCCAAGAGAATGGATCCAGGCTCTTCTTGGTGGTGCCAAGAAATAGGGCAGGAAACCATGGGCAGAAACTGATGCACAGGAAGTTCCACCTGAACACGAGGAAAAACTTTACTGTGCAGGTGACCAAGCACTGGAAGAGGTTGCCCAGAGAGGTTGTGGAGTCTCCCTCACTGGAGATACTCAAGAACTGCCTGGACACAATCCTGTGCCCTGTGCTCTGAGATGACCCTGTTTGAGCAGGGAGGTTGGACGCTGTGTGGTCCCTTCTGACCTGACTCATTCTGTTATCCTGTAGATTCTTAAAGCTTCTTGCAAACTACCAAACTGAGCCCAGTCTTTTAGATTTGAGTTGCACCCTGCCCTCTCTACCACGAGGTGTCCAGAGGTTTGGTATCTGCTGTTGCCCTTCTTAGGCCATGAGCCAGACAATTCCCAAGCTGTGAAATTCTGTACAGGCTGGTGGCAATGAAGCCACAACATGGAACACCTGTGAAGTGGATCCAGACTAAACAAGGATGAGCTGATGAGACTGCAAAGTAATTTCTTCAGGCAATGGAGATGGGGACAGCCAAAAAATGGTTCCTAGCTAAATGGGTGAGAGTGTGTTAGCAATGGTTTTAGGACAGGCAAGATATGTAACCCACATATCTTCTGAGAAAGGAAGACCAGACCTGTAACTGGAGCAATAAAAGGGAAAGATCTGCTGTGGTCCATATTTTTTCAGTTATTTCTAGCATGCCTGTGAGGCATCAGGCCAGCCATGTGGCTTAGTGTTGGCCAGGGCTTTCTTATCCTGCCACCCTTTGCCTGTCCTTAGGACCACATTGTTCACAACCACACCAGTCTTGCCCCAAAGTAAATGATATATCAATAAATCAGGAATGACAAAAATATTGTCATTTCAATTTCAATCAGCATTTAGCTAGATCTGTTCTATTTTTTCTTTGTGATCAGGTCAGTTCTTGCACAAGTGTGGCTCTGAGGGCAATTTGTAAGAGCTGGAAGTGTGAGAGCACATTTTCCACAGAGGACTGTGTAGATCAGTGATTAACACTGCTCTGCAGATCAGTGGTTTACACTATTTTTCATCTGCAGTGGGAAGAGAACTCTGTAAAATAAAGAAGCTTTTCAAGAGAAAGTGATTGCCAAACACCTCCAGGATTTTGCTTTGTCAGAGATGAGGAGGAGGTTATTTGCACTCACAGAGATAAATACATTTTCTTCATCTCACTGGCACCCAGACCATGCAGGTTCCATAAAGAGCTGTGCCTTCAGTGCTCCTCTCATGTGCCCATTCACATGCACACAAAGGATCACACTAGGAAGCAAGTGATATGGTTGAAGTTGCAGTTTTTTCAGCTCTGTAAATCTAGCCAGGACTCCCGAGTGAGGTTTGGGATATTAGATGGACTTCAAAAATCAACATCTGCACAAGCAGAAGGTTGTCTGTAGCCTGACTTTTGCATTTATTTTTATTTTTTAATCCCTTCTCGAACAGGCTGTCGTGCTGCCTCCCTGACTCCCCAGTGCACGCATGCATCTCGGATGGAGATAAAGTATCACCATCTACTGGCAGCTAAAAGGATAACGGCAGAAAATTTTAGAAGGTAATGGTGCTTTTGCCAGGTACAGGTGTGAGATGATGCAGAGAGCCCTGCTCCAAGGACAGGGAAGGTGGCTCACAGCCTCCTTGGCTGCATTAGAGCAGCTGAAGCCTAGCAGGTAATTTCTCAGTCACCCTTGCTGTGGTTGTACCTGCCTGTTGGTTCTGTGTGCAGGAAAGGTTGATGCTCCTGGCACTGTTTTCCCTGGGTGTGCATGACACAAGATGGGCTGAAGCAGTTGTGGCTTCACTGCTTGGAAATGAGAACTGAAGGCTGAGCCCATGAACCACGCTGCCCCAGGAGAGAGCCAGTCCCCCACAGGATATGGGCTCAAGTCTCTGGGCTATGAAGGGCTTCAGCCAGCTGGACACCTTCCAGACTGTCAAAGCCAGGTGTCAAGTGCAGAAAAGATCCTGTTTCTGCTATGCCCTTTCCAGCAAAGTAACCAGTGAACCCGGAGCAGGGGTGTGTGAAGATAGGAAGATGCTACTTGCTGCTCTGATTCAAATGTGCTGATAGGTTGTTGAGATCATCCAGGGATCTTGCAAGCTGTGGTGACCCGGGGGACAGGGAGGAGGTGGGTGTCACCTCCTAGTGTCAGGGAGGGTGTTACACAGCCCACAACTTTGCTGCTGTTCTTGCCTAAGTAGTGGAGGAAAACGCAGCCATGGCTTGTTTTGTGCTCCCCAGCAGAGACCTGGGGTCCCACAGCCCATGAACAGCCCTTGGCAGGTGAAGGCATGGGTGAGCATAGAGGGAACAGGGCTAGGAATGGGATCTTCTTTGCCCAAGGGTTCCCATAGCTATGGAGTGCCATCCACTGCAGTCAGTGAGAGGCAGTGGTGTACAGGCAGTGGCGCTGAGCTGCACCTGTGGCATGGGCACACTTTTGTTCAGCTCAGAGAGTGGAGCCCATGGAGCTGACCAGCAGCAGCGGGCAGTGGATCACCTGCACCCACCCGGGATAGCTTCCCCTAAGAGCTGCTCACAAGTCCTAGCCTGTCTTTGGCCAGTGCCCACCAGCTCCTTCAGGATCTGAGGGAGATGGAGCAGAGGAGAAAGGGAGATGATGGGAGAAAAGAGAGTGAAGGGGTATCAGAAGGCAACTGGGAAACTGAGAGGACAACACCCAAGGATTTCATGGGGGGGTCTCCTTCCTTAATAGCAGCTCTTGCTCTGTTTCCTCAGGGTACTTGTGTGACTTGTGCTTCTAATAAAATAAAACCTTGCCTTTGGTCCACATGTGGAGTGTGTCAAGGTGGCAGCCACCCCGGAGATTACAGTACAATGTATACGGCTTTATTCCCTACATGGTCATTCATTCCCTACTTGCTGGATGGGTTTTGAAGCTGGGGCCAAGTTTTGTGTTGCTGGAGCTGCCAGCATCCAGGTTTTAGCATGGACACAGTCTCTGCTGAGACAGCAGGATAGAAACAGTCTATGCATACATTCGTGTCTCTTGTCAGTAAAGGTGCACAGGAGATGTGTCTCTTCTTCCCAAGCTGCTTGGACCTGTTGTGTTGAATATTCCTAAGAGGAATTCCTACTAACAGCAGCACTCAGCAGATGGATCATGTGGACTTCTTGGATAGATACCATCATGCTCCACTAAATCTTGACTTTGCTTCTGATTGTCAGTTAAAAGGCAGACAGAGGGAAGAGGGATTAAGAGCCATCCCATCTTTAGCTGTTTTATGCTTTTTCTTGCTGAGGACTTTATGAATTCTCTTTAACACCATCATCTCCTCTCCCCATTTGCAAAAGGCCACCACCAAGTGAAGAGAAACACTTCTGGGTTTCAAGACAACACTGTTCAGGGTGACCTTCTCTGTCCATCCATCACTGCTGTTTCCCTCTCTTCAATCTGCCGTTCTTGGCATTTTCAATGTGCCACAGCAATCACAGCCCACATCCCTGCACAAGCAATGCCTGTTGTTTGCTCCTGTGCCTGTTGCCAATGGAACAACTGCTGAGTTAGGAGGTTGTGCTGGGAGCCTTCTCTGACACTGCCACAAGGCATTTTAATATTTTGGTCTTGTTCCACCTAGCTACAAAACTCCAATACATCAGATTTTCTATGGAAGGGACTGCAACCTTGGCGCTGGAGAAAGCAGCAAGTCTCACATTCTGGAAATTGTGGGCCCGTGGGCTCCTGAGAAACTGAAAATAGAGCAGCTTGTGTTGCTAGTAGATGACTCCTTCTTAGGCAGACAGGGAATGGTGCTGAGGGACAGCTTAGGACAAGTGTGGGCTCTTCTGAAACTTTGCCAAAGTCATAGCCTTTCCAAAAATATTTCAACATCACTGAATCGGCAAATTCTAATGAAAAAAAATATTTCAGCTTATTTTTCTTTACCAGGGAAGAGACCCAGCTTGTTGGAACAAGCACTTTGGTAACACATACAAAGCCACACATTTTCTTTTTTTTTCGGTCCCCTGTATCTTCTTCATGTATGCTTCAAATCAATCATAGTTTGATGTTTCTCAAACAAATGGAAGAAAATGCAGAGCCTTACTATTTTACTTCTTTTATTTCACAACTCTTTGCCTGTTTTTTCCATCTGAATTGAAGCAGTGTTGTAGGATGGTGGACCAAATTTTTCCATCTACCTGAATTTATATCAGGAGTAACTGTCCTGGGATGATTTTTGTTTGTATATTGGGGAATCTCAGAGAAACAGGTGATGTATAGTAAGCACACAAAATCACTCCTTTAGTTTCCCAAGTTGCTGAGTTCTGAGCTGTCAAAACACTGAGTGGTTTGATTTGGTATTAAAATAAAGTACTTATGTTGAGCCTTGGGTGTTTTAATAGTGCCCTTTGGAAAACTCAGCTGTGTATCCTGTGTGATTTGTTCTGAATGGAAACTATATTTAAGACCTTAAAATAATTGTCTTGAGAGGACTGGAAGTCCTCGAGCCTGTGCAGTCTTGGTTCAGTCCCTCTCGAGGCAGCCAAACAAATTCAAAAGTAACAGGAGCAGCATCCTGAATAATCACTGCTTTCTGCTTGAAATCTCACGCAAGCCAGCATGACAGGGTGTAGGAGGAATACTAAGCAAACTGTTAATCCCAAAGGCTTGGCAAGAACTTGCTGAGCGTACCTGCCTCACTGTGGTCTTACAGCATATAGCAGGCATTAGCAAATCCAGTAAAGGAATAAACTGGATCAACTGGGAGTAAAGCAACTGGAAAAAAATTATCGGTGTAGTCCGGGTCATTTCCACTGCAAGATTGAAGAGATGAGTGTATCAAAGTGAAAGCAAAGCAGCTGAAATGCCTTGGATAGGATATTGGCTTCTCTAGCAAGTCATGAAAATTCATGTTGTACTTTCATATTTGTCTAAAGAACACAGGGCCCTGCAAATCTGGAACAGTCACACATGCCAATTTCAGAAGCAAAAAGGAGGGACTGCTTCAGCTGGTATCAGGTTAAGCTAGTAGTGGTTGTTGATAGCTCCTTTAAGTGAGGGGAGGCACAGGAAATGCAAAGGTTTCTTTGTGCAGGGTGTGTGCTACAGAGTGTGAAATGACTTCTGTTGTGGGATTCTCTACCCAGATATGAATTACCTTGTACAGGAAATCAAACAGTTACAGTTAAGTGCAAAATAGCCAAAATTGCCATCACATTTTGCTCAAATGATTTTACAAACTATGTAATTTTTCTTGCCCCTGTTGTCTAGGAGTGGTAGTGTGCCTGTAAGGAGAGACAAGACCATCTCTTCGTAGGGCTTCTCCTGGAAGGTCCTTGCTATAATGTTATCCATCTGTGCTGCTTGGCTTTGGCATTTTCTTCACCTACTTCTCTTTCCCTTGCTCAGCTTTTGCATGGAAAAACCAGTCTGGGGTATTGCTTGATGAGAGTGGCTTCTCCATACCTCTTAAGAAACAATGGACATGACCACAGGACTTGGCATGAGGTTTTCTATGGGGTTCTGCTTCGACAAGGTTGTAGAATTAGAATTTGGATTTGCTTTCTAGCCATTTGTGGATTTCACCTGTCTCAGCTTGGCAGCGATATTTAAATCTTTAAAGTGTTTATGTAGCCAACATCAGCCTGAGTTTGGGCTTTCTGAGGGAGGGATGCTTGCATGTGTCTTTGGAAACTCAGCCTCCTTTTTCTTGGACTCCGCATGGCCTAAATGCAAGCAGCCCAGCAAATGCAAATTCACCTGTGGCATTTTGTACCCCTAAATGGTATGCAGAATGGTTGTGCTTCTATAATTGTGTGTGGCAATAGTTTCTGAATCTGTTGACAAAGTTGTCTAAAATGTTTGCCTTCAAATGATAATTTTTGGTGAGAGTGTCTGACAATATCTGACTGCATATCCACGTATAGCCTCCACCTGACTTTTGTTGAACACACACAAAATGTGTCTCTCGTTTTTGGTACTTTTCTTGCAATAAGGAAGTAATTTTTTCTCAAAAAATTCAGTTACTCTTCATTGCTCTTTACCATATGTTAAAGTCATATTACATAAGAAAATTAGTAGGTCCAGTAAAGCCTGGTCTGCTTTATTAGCCAGGGTGTTACTTTGCAGTGTACAGTACACACAGTATGCATTCCAGATCCCTGAGGTGCTCGTTCTTGGCGTCCTTCCTGCTCTGAAATCTGTGCTGCCACTTCCTCATTGCTGAGACCACCAACAGACAGGATCTGGGAGTCCAAATGCAGGGGTTTAAGATACTGCTGGCACTCAGGTCCAGCCCATGTTTCTGCCAACACAGAGAGGGCCAAATTATGTGAAATCTGAACCTCATCCAGGATGTTTCACAGACTATATATTTGCTGAGGCATCAAGCAGAAGGCATGGAGTAGACACCTGGTACTGGTACCAGCTTCAGTCACTTCATCTAAATCTGTCAGATCTGTGTCCTTGGTTAACCATGCTCAATAGCTTAAGCTAACATGATGTGCTGCTTGTTTTTCTGCACTGTTAAGCACTGTTAAGGAGCCACAATGCTTTTCTGTGAGGTCCCAAAGAAACTCCAGTTTTCAAAAAGAGCTCTAAACATCAGCATGGCAGCAGCGAAAGGAATTCAGTAATTGCCAGCGTGGTTTTACTAATCAACTGCAACAAAAATTTCACCTCATCAATTTTCTCTCTGAATATATTTGTAAATTAGAAGGCACTTCTTGCATGTCTGATCTTTTGCATATAGACTTTCAACTTGGTTTATTATGTAACTCATTTGATGAATATTTCTGTATATGAGAATATCTCTATGTAAGCAAATAAATATCTATCTATAGAAGAGAAAAACATCTAATTTGATGATGTTTAGAAAATTTCAAGGAGTGGAGAATGCATTGGTTCCTTTGGTTGATGGTTTCAGTAATTATTTACAATTTCTGCTACGACCATGGACCTTGTTTCTCATTTTAATGAATCTGGCTTAAACCTTCAGCTTCTCCTTTATATTATCTCTGTCTCTGCTAGTGTATAGGACTACTTGGTTATTGTATTTTTTCCTTATTCAGGTTCTAATGCAGCATAAGTTCTAGTCGCTTCTTTGTTTTCCTTCTAACATGATTACAAAATTGAACTGTGAGCTCCCTTCACCCTCTTTGGAGCATTTTCTTACCTATATATTTTGGTAAGAAAGGTACTAAGGATCAAAACATAACCAGTATAAAATGCAGGATATTCTAGAGGATACATATTGTAAAGAAGCCTTCTTGTTTTCCCAATTAAATACAGACTGGCAGAGAATAATTTGGTTACCCTGCTAACACTGCTGTTGCAGTCAATGCTGATGTTTTAGGAGGTCTCCAGGGAGTTCACAAGGCCACATTTTCACTTTGCTGGTCACATCAGTGTCCAGGAAGTTGTGGTGAAAACCTTAGAGCAGACAGAGCTGAGAGTATATTTGCCACTGAGCCTGTGTCTGCTGGGTGCTTTCTGGTGCTGTGTCCTGGTGAATACCTTCCTGGTAATACAGGAAGGGAGGAAACCTGCTAAGGGAATAATGATGGAATCATAGAATGGTTTGTGTTGGAAGGGAGCTTAAAGATCATCCAGTTCCAATCCCCCTGCTGTGGACAGGGACACCTTCCACTAGACCAAGTTGCTCCAAGCCCTGTCCAACCTGACCTTGAACACTTTCAGGGATGGGGCATCCACAATTGCTCTGGGCAACCTGCTCCAGTGCCTCATCACCCTCACAGTAAAGAATTTCTTCCTTATATCTAATCTAGATCTGCCCTCTTTCATAATAATTAAATAAAAATCAAAGACGGGATTTTGAATGTACTGTGTTATGTTTAATTACAGCACTCTCCTCAGAATTTCTCTTTAAACTTTTGCTAAAATGTATTTTTACCATGCCTATCAGATTTCTCTGTCTTTCATAAGGCATTCCTGGAGAACTCTGTTGTGAAGATGGAGTTTAGCTTCTACTTTCCCTAGAAGGCAAACTCTAAGTGTACACCCTTAGATGTAGTCCAAAACTGAAACAATAATTCAGATAAATTCTCATTGCCATCTTCTTTATAGACTAATGGGCTTCTGTTACTCCAGGGAGTTGAGATGGAGTAATGACCTGTAAAGATTTCATTGTTTTCCTGAACATCCAGCTTGTTTTTCTGAATTTCTGTATGAGTTTTAGATTATTCCAGAGGGTTATTTACTCATATTGGACCAGTAAAGAAAGTCTCCGTGATGAAACACTCTGTTCATATACATTCAACATCTGTATGGCTGCAACAACTAAAGACGAAAGCACAGTGTGGAGGAAGAGCTCTTGAAAATGCGAAGCTCAAATAGCCCACACTGAAGTATCATGGTTAGATGTATCCTTGCTGAGGTCCAAAGCACAGCTAGGAGACACTCTCTAGGCTTCCAAAGTCCTGTCTGGGCCTTCATTGCACTGAATAGAAACCTTGAGTGAGTTCTCTAGGGGAGCCTCTCATGATTATTCCAGAGTCCTGTCCAGGAGACAGTGGAAGAAAAAATATAGCCAAAGCCATAGTGAATGACTTTGGGCTGCTGCCACTGCCTCGTGCCTGCCTGGCCTGCTTTGAGCAGCAGCAGGGAGAAAAAAAAGGTATATTGAGCACATTTGTAGCAGCTGCCAACAAACCATCAACCTTGCTACAGCTCTGGTTCTTTCAGACTGATGAGACAATGCTTGGACTCATGAGAAATCAGGTAATTGCAGAGTTTGTTCCTTGTAGTCCAAAAGACTCAAACGTTTTTGCTTAGCTGGGTGCATGTGCTGATCTGCTTTACCAACCTGCTTGCTACCCTGCTGCCCACGTTTTTAAGTCTGTTAAATGTAAAATGATGAACAAGCTACTGCAATGTCATTGCAAAACTTCCAAACTTCCAAAGTAAAACTCATATAACGCCTTGGTTTACTTCCTAGCAGATAAAAGTAACATCTGCACTGCTGCCTAACTTTCTGTAAGGACAAGTTTTCTGCAAGTGTTCTTCAGCGCCAGCAATTCAATGGCTGACACACATTTCTAGAAGCTGTGTTTTCATTGATAAATACACGGGTCCTGTGGGTTTTTTCCTACAAGGAAACAGAAATTTTTAACTTCAAAACAGGAAGCAAGAGGTTACGTTCAAGATGTGTTGTGGTTGATTTCAGTGAGGGTTTTTTTCACTAGTGTGATAAAAGCGGATGTCAAGAGAGCACTCATGGATGGACTCTACTTGAAAGTCTGGGGGACAGTAGGCAGTAGGTAGATCTAGGGTGGTGTTTCTTGCTTGACATGCTGCGGTTCCTGCACTGCTCCTCATCTCTGGGCTACAAACCTTGTCAAAAGGAGTGGGGAAACAGATGGGTCAGGAATTGGCTCTATTCATGAAGTCATTATCTGTGTCCCTTGAACCATGTTGGCAACACTGCCAGTTATCTGCCATCCACACCACTTTGGTGCTTCGGGTTCAGCTGCAATGTGAAACTCTGTGTACAAACATGGATGTATTAGAACCACGTCACAGGCATGTTCCTCAAACACCTCTCATGTATTGGTGACACTGTAATTTGACTTCAAAAAGGGGGGACCATGAACAGCCCTTACCAGTAGGTGCTGGATTTTTCCTAGTGGGAATGTGAGACTGAAGGAGATTGTTTTGTAAGCCGTCTCTTCTCCCATTACAAGTTGTAAAGTTCACTCCTTCCTCAAGGATTGTGCAGTATCAAATGTCTCTGTTGAACAACAGCCTGCTTGTGAGTGCCAGAAATGAGGTTACTGGGAAAAAAAACTGAAGTTTTTTTGTGACGAACCCTTTGTGATGACATTCCCCTTGCAGGATTGAAAGACCAACATTTTAAACTTCTGGAATACCCTGAAAAGTGTTTGTCTGTTGTGAACACCCTTGATGTTCACCTAAAGACATTATAGGAAAGGGATCACAGTCTTGCTTCAGTTTCTTTTGAACAAATCCCTAATAAGATTCCTAAAATTCTTGAGTAAATAGATCTTGGATGTGGATGGCCTCACCTTGACACATTTTAATTACAGGAATCTATAATTTCTTCTTTGATGTTCCCTGTATTTTCTGTTGCACAAGAGTTTATCATGGAACAAAATCCTTTGGAAAGAGAGCTGTGTACTGTATGTGAACAGTACTATGACTATTGCCTGGTGAAAAACAACTCAGTGAGGAATGATGGGGACTAAAAGCACAGTTACTACTTCATGTAGGACTGGCATAACAAAACAGGAGAAAAGGCAGGCCTAAGCCATGTTGTGCATCTTCTCAGGCTTGAAAGAAACAAGGCAAATCTCTGACCACCACAAGTTTAAGAGAACAGACATTAAAGACATTGCATTAATAACCTTTAGAAATGCAGGCATTGTTATTAACTTTAATAGGAGTGCGTGCAAATTTCTTTCCTTTACTCTGCTATGGGCAATAAAGTCATGATATTATCAAAGAGACAAGCATAGAAATGTGTACAAGAATGCCTGCTAGAGATTCCAAAGAGAAAAAACTATTTATGGATCCTTTTAGGCTTAAAAATGGTGCTGAAAGGGATTAGGCTGAGTTGTGCTCAGCTTTCACACCAAAACCAGATATTCTCTACATACCATAATGCTGTTGAAAACTGATTAATTTACTTGTAGGAAGCAAGACATTAAAACCGGGCACATGACCAGCAATGCAATATTTAACCAGAATGTTTACTATTCACTGGTGTTTGTTTATGCAAATAATTATTTGACTAGTGCGGCTCTTTGAAGAAAGAAATGCTTAGCTAAAGTACCTGTGCTGTAGTCAAGCACATACCATTTTAAATCTGAAAAATATTCTGCAGAAAAAACAAACAAACAAACAAACAAACCAACCAACCAAAACCCCCCAGGATGATTAAATTTAATGCTGGTATTTATAAGGTAAAACTGAAGCAATTCAAATATTCTTACAGAAAGAAAACAAATCTATCCTTATGCTTTCTGGCTTACATATCCTAAGAAAGTAACTGCAGCAAAGTCTAGATTCAGTGCTAAAAATGTCCTTTGCAGATGCACAGAGACATATGGGGAGCCTTTGTCAGAAGTAGCAAGGCCTTCAGAGCTGGTGGATGAGGTGAGGGGCTTAACAACTCACTAGCTGCAAGGAGCAATCCTCTGCTGAACTTATTCAGGTTCCTGGTTGTGTAACTTACTATTTGCTCATTTTGCTGGTGTGGTCAGGAGTCACTCAGAGCCAAGGAGCCTGACAAACATCTGCTTTTTCCAGGTCTATGCTGGAACAGACTGTCACCCTGAAGCCCCAACATCTGCTCAGTGCAGAGGAACAGTTGTGGTACTTGCTTGGTGCCAGAGCCTCTTAAAGGCACATTTCCCTGAGAGGCAGTGGAGCCTGACTGTGGTAGCAGAAGGGTTTGGGTCAAGTTTTGAAGACAAAAGGTTGACTTCCAGGGATTTAACAAGGGTTTACCTCTCAGCTTTTTCTGTGCTTCCTAAAAAGTGAAGTATGCAAGTAATAAGGTTGAATTGACTTGGGTTTTTTTGCTGATTTGTTTTGGTTTGGTTTTTTGTCTCCTGTGCTTTTCAATAGAGCAGCCCAGAAAGAGATCATGCAAGCTGCTGGAAAATGTGTCTTTCATCACAGAATCATAAAATAATTTAGGCTGGAAGGAGACTTTGGAGGGCATCTGGTCCACCTCCGTGCTCAGAGCAAGGAAAACTTGCAACTTGTATCTATCCGGGAAGGGAAATGAAAGTCTCTAGGGAAGAAAAGCCGTAAGTATGAGAGCTGCACCTGCAACAGTTTGTTTTGGTTTTTTTCCCCCTGTATCTTGCCTAATTCACACAGACCAGAGTGACTGGGCTGCTAAAGTGTATCTGTTCTAACAAAACCCTCTGCTAATTTAATTGGAAAGGTCTTCTGTTGTAACTCGCTTTGCTAATCCTCAAACAATTTCAAATTGATTTTCTTGGCCTACTAAGGGCAAGGCAGAAAAGTAAGTTCAAATGTAGTTGAGGCTTCATTACAAATTTGAGAACTAATGACAGTCAAGCAAATATGGGGCACATTACATATTTTGCTTTTATTAAATGATAATTCTATTTTACATTGTGTGCTGAAACTTTGGGGGCAGGGAGGGAAGGGATGTTTCCAAATAGCATTGCAGATTTTAAGGCTACTGAAAATGATTCCGATATTGCCCTGTGGAAAAAAAAAATGTTTTACCCTCCTTTAGTTGAAAACGTCCATGTGAAATACGCAAGAGCCTAAATATATTGGATTATTGGCTTGTAACAGGAGGATTTAAGCATATAACTGCTTCCTTTAATTTCGTTTTAACTTGATAAACATGAGCGGGCTGAGGTGCTCGGTGAGTGCGGGAGATTGAGCCGCTCGCCCGGGAGCCAAAGCCCCGCAGCGGCAGCGTGACGGGCCCGGAGGCACGGCGGGGCGCGCAGGGCCGCCCGCAGGGGAGCCGCCGGCTCGGG
>VXAD01005099.1:163879-227605 GCA_013399195.1 Dicrurus megarhynchus | reverse complement strand
ATACACTTTTCCATACACACGCGAGTGCTCACTCACACCGTGCACGACGTCTGTGTGTGTGCCGCGCTCACATAGGCACCCGTTCCCACATGGCCTCACAGACCTGCCGGCACCACGTGCATCCCCACGCACTGTGCACGCAGCCACACATTCGTGGCCATGCACTCTCAGACACTTGACACATTTCTTGCACGTGTGAGCGCACACACACACACACAGAGTCCCAGGGTCTGGAACAGCCTATGCACTTCAGGGGTGACAAGCAGTATGCAGGGGAGCACTGTGTGACACTCCTGGGTTTGTTACCTGTGTTGCGTGGATATGGAGTATATGCATGCATCCTTACCAGCAAGGGTTTACCCGTTCGGCAAATGGTGTGGTGCATGGTGGCGAGTTTCCTTTGGTGTGCTTTGTGGCTATGGGGCACATACTCTGGGTACTCTGTGTTGTGTACAGAGGCCTGGGTTTGTTAGATGGATACACAGACATGGCGTGTGTCTGTGTGTGTATGCTTCTGTAGCTCTGGATGCAGGGCTGAGACTCTGCTTATAGCGGGTAATGGAGAAGAAATGTTAGGCAAGGAAATTAAGTTTTAGAGGAAATGAGTATTAAGGCTAATGGGTGCACATCCTCACAGTGAGCTCTCTCCTGCACTTCTGTGATGTGCTGATCATCATGGGGTTTGCAGGCACATGCTCCTCAGAGCAGATGGCTGGGATAGACCCATGTATCACAATTTGGCTATGAGTTCAAGCTGTTGAATTGCAGTGTTGTGCTTTCTAGCTCGGTGACCAGTGAGCCAGCCTAACACACAATGTTGATCTTCTCTCAGGGGCAGGCAGGAGCAGCATTTTGGACAAAGCCTGGGAGCTCCTTGTAATGGTAGAAGTGCCTGAACTGCAGCAGGAGAGGCTCTTAATATCATGTGCAAGCAGTAGTGGTGGGTATCAATAGCCTCTTCAGATGGTTAGGATGGAAAGACATTGTCTTGCTTAACTGGCACCTATGCTGAAATTAGATATTTGACTAAGTTGTGATTTACAGGCATATCTATTTGAACAAAATCTCATTTGTTATCAATTCTAGGTCAGCAACAAAAATACCTTGTTCTGTGTGAACTCGGAGAGAAATCCTAGCAATCAGTTGATTTTGCTACTGCTGTTCTGTTTTGTGTGCTCTTTGTGGAAAGCAGGCACTTGACACTGAATACTGAAATAACACAAAAGTAGTTATTTTTAATTACCAGAGTAGTTTTCCTGCTTGAGAACATTTATCAATACTTAATCTAAATTTTTCAAAACTACTCATTGCAATTAAAATGAGACCAATTTTACAGCCATAACCTCACACCTAGGAAGCAGATTATTTGAGATGCAGTTCAATAGGAGCTGTTTTAAGTTTAGGAGCCTTGAGATGAGATACAGGCTACCAAAATTTTCATAGTCCTGTTAGACTTATGGCTGTTTGAGATTTCAGAGACCACTCTAGTGGTATAGTATAATAGTAAGTATAATAGCAGCTTATGGTGGGTGGAGCTATTTAAAAATATTGTAAAAACTCTTTTTAATCCCTTGATACTACTAGGTAGATGATCATATTTCATACGAAAAGCTGTTCAGAACTGCAGCCATGGAGTTAGTTCTGCTCAGTTTGCAGCATCATGGCACTGACAGATAATCAATCACTCATTTCTTCAGTTCGAGCAATTCCCATAAGGCCTATATAACCTATGCACTATATATAGATTCTGTAGATTTGACAGTCAGATTCTGAGCAATCCAAGCATGACTGTTAGTATTTTGAGACTGTTTTGATTTTCTTAAAATCTGACAGATGCAGTAGAGAATGAGCAGCTGTTCATACATATATAAATATGGAGATAGTATGCATGCATTTTATATATATGAAATATATAATATACAGCTATATAGAAGTTATTAATATACAGATAATATATAAACATTTCACATCAATTAAATTGTGAATTTTACAGAATTGACATTCACATGGATGCAGACAATATTTTGTTTTCTGTTTGGACTGTTTCACAAGTCTCAGTGATGCCATTGTTCTTAGTAGGGTCTTGAGACATGCATGAACATCTATAAATATGTAATGGCTTCTGTACCCTATGCCATTAAAGAAGGACTTTATGCCTCTGAATTTGGGCATGGGTAGTATCTGTGGCCTATAAATTCAAGAAGGTTGTTTTAAACATTGTTCTTGAGTCTGTCTGTGGAGTATGAGATCACCGTTCACTATTGCAGAGATTGGATGACAGACAAATAGCGCTGTCTGACTCAGATGGCCTCATCACTAAGGGGTTGCCAAGCCTTAAAGCTCCCACTTTACCTGCAGTGAACTGCACCCTTCTCCCATGCAGCAGATCCTGCCAGACTGCACCTTTGGGCTCTTCCTCTCGGCCTCTCTGCCCACACACTCCAGGAACCCTCCCGGGGCCCATCAGGTGCAGTCAGACACTGGCTGTCACTGGCAGGCCCCGTGCTGGGGAAGGAGAGATGTGACCAGCGGGCATAAGGTTGGTAGCAAAGCGTGTGCACCGTGGGTAGGTGAGCCTTAGGAGCTGGCTGGCTGCCTGCACATCTAATTCCCAGGTAAACTAAAGGACTTTTAATGACTTCAGTGACCAGCAGGACACAAAACTCACACCTGTGGTTGCTGGTGAGAAACAGGCTGTGTATTCTGTCGCTTTGATCTGCACCATTGCAGTGTGCTGAGTGGAGACATGATCTAATCAGGAATAACTTTCTAGGGAGAGATCTGGGGAGGTACCCCTTATGGTAAGTGTGGATGAGAGTAAGGATTTGATTTCCCAGCTGGAACGTCTGGTAGCTATGAGATGCAGCTTACATGGTACGCAGCGTTTTCCTTGTGATTAACAGTTTTCAAATCTTGGCTTATACTTTAGCCAAAAGCAGGTGGTGAAAATTGTCAGGGAGAGAGAGGAAGATTGGGTGTCACTGACACTATTTCCAGATTTTGTAATGAATATTTCCAGAATCTTTTAAAAGATTGCCTTTTCTTCTGAAATATTCTGCTTTTTACAAAGTTTAGTAAATTACCTGGATTTTCAAATGTTGGTTTTATAAATAATACATTTTACTAGCAGCTAGCCTATCTAATAAATTAAAAATTACTGCTATTTATCTTTACTGAGACGTTGATGTATTTATTCAGGTTTTGACATCTTTGCACTGTTGTCTCCTATGAACTTTTTGCCTGGTCAGTGGAGTTGCTACAGTTTGGACTTTAGAAGCAAGCAAACCAAAGATTAGCAATGTCTGCTGTGAGGAGGGAAGCAGGACAGGCTACGTGTTTGGATAGGACACTCACCTGTTGCAGACAAAGGTGGAGTTTAGTAGATAGTAATACAGTTACCAGCAGTTTCACCATTTTCCTTTAATTATTCTGGAACTTTTCTAGTGTTTATAAGCATATGAGAGACTCTACTTAGCTCAAAAACTTGCTTGACTTCTGTAGAAATTCTTTGTAGTGGACTTCTACAGTGAGGCACTGCTGGTCAGTGCCATAGAAGCAATATTTAAGTGGCCAGTGCTAACACTGTTTCTCTTCTCCCTACTTTGCAGAGCTCTTGGTTCACTTCTAAAGCTCTACACCAAACAGTCTGTCTTCTTTTCACATCTCGGAACTTTTCCAGGCTCCTCTTTTCATGCTGTTGCCATTATCCTCGCTCTTGTTTCATGACTCTTGTGAGCAGATTACACCTGCGAATTGTGCTGTGTGCATGTTATTTCCAGAAATTCTTGGTTTGTATCAAATAAGAAGCAGTCCCAACTATCTCAAAGATTGTGCTCACCACTTCTTTTCACAAAAAGAAAAAAAGAACACTTTCAAGCAATGATTTTTCAAACTCATGTATTTTACAGGTATCTTGGAAGATTCTTTCCCAACAAAAATACATTTTTCAAGTGGAGTAGTGTGCTTGTGAGACATGGAAAGAAATTGCTTTTCCTTTTTCAAGTTAGTATGGAGAAGCAGACTGTTGTATTAATACTCAGCATTTGAACAGATGAGTTTTAATTAAACAAATGGAAGCATTACAAGATTTTTCTCAGATACTAATACATTTAGCATTTAGTACGTTCTACACAAAACTAATATTTTTAAACAATATAATGTGAATTTCTGTTTAATCTTTGAGTAGTTTGCTTAAGATGAACGAAGTGCTGTGGTTTGGAGATTGTTTTCAAAAAAGTTCTTTTTTCCCCATATGCTACCTTATACAGTGGAAATATTTATTGCAACATATCTGTCATTCAGTTTTCAAAGTGTACCAGTGGGCAGCTGTTTGTATTTACTGGAATGTGCTAGACAGAAGAATCTCAAATCTAAGTCCTCCTTTGGCTCCTAGTCAGGGGTGGTGTTTGACAGATATGTTTGATAAGTGTTCTTATAACTATGCTATATTATAACATCTGAGTCAGCCTGTGCTCATTTCAGGTGTTCATAGGATGAAACAGGGGGACTTGGCAGCATTTCTTTTTTCCCCCCTTTTTTTTTTGGGGGGGGGGGGTGGATATTTTGCAAATACTACTTAATCCTGTTGGTTGAAGGGCATAGTAATAGCCTTGGAGAAATGAGACAGCCCATGTGTTTTGAGAGAGCAAACTCTAGCAGCTTAAACAAAGGCCTTATTATCTGTGCCTGACTAGGCAAAAGTGGAAATATTCTCGAAACTCAGAACCTAAGCTGGATACTGGCAAGTGCTCCGGGATAATGGTGGCAATGCACCAGCAGCGTGGTCTGCGAGAGGTACTAACAGCATTTGCTGAGATCCATGTCATGCTGGGGGCAGTCTAAAGCAAGATCTGCATAGACCAAAGTGTTCTGCCACAGAACGTGCTGGCATCTTCACCCTGGAGGTGCCTGCCTGTTTCCTGCTTGAAAAAGTAGATGGTAGTAAGAGAAGTAGATTAAAAAGTAGAGTACAATAATAGAAAAATGACTGAAAAAGCAGCATGAAATTGCACCTATACTATCCATTACTTCTCTAAGGCTAGAACCTGCAATGCGAGCAACGCTGAAACTTAAAGCTGGTAAATCAATTATGATTTGTAAACCAGATGGCTGAGATTCACCTCTGAAATGCTGCCAACCCCCCAGGGTGGCTTCTAAACCAAGTTGTAGCACAGGCACAGTTATGGTAGCATAAGGCAATTATCACACACGTCAAGGAGCTGATGATCAGCTGTTTCATCTTGAAGTATTATGGTGTGAATGAAAATGAAATATGTAAGATCCTGGACAGTGTGTTCCCTGTAATACAATGCCTGGGACTGGGATACCATCCCTAGAAAAGCTCTGTCAGTAATTTTCTCATAATAGTAATGATTTTCAGCAGTACTAAGATATCTCAGAGTTGGAAGGAAATTTTTTTAAAAGGCCTTACTCATGGAAAGTTTGACCAATTTATTGCAGGAAGTAAAATCATGCAGGTAGAAAACACTGCTAAATTTAGGGAATTTTTCAAAGGCCCCAGGAGCCTTTAACACATTCTGTGACAATTTCTGTGCCACAGTTTTGCTATACACAACAAGGATGGTACTGAGATAGATACACTGCTGAGATTTTATTTAAGGTAGCTCGAGGAACGAAGCTCTAGCAGCTGAGCAAGAACATGAGATTCTCAACTTTTCAGAAATATGGAAAAAATAGCAAGCCAGAGAAGATACCAGCTGAAGTAGCTATATCTTGGTTACAATGGCAAGACTGGAAAAAGTGTGACAACAAACTCTAGAAGACAGAGATTTACAAGCACTAATAGTGATGGTTGATCTGTCAAATTGTCCATACGCTTGGAGATAAATCTTAGCTGTCTTTGGAAAATACTGAAACTGCCTAGAGAGCTAATGTATACCTTAATATGGTACATTGATGGCCAAACTATAGTGCTCACCTCATGCAGAGCAGAGGCTTTTTGAAAACGACATGTGGTGAAAATAGGATTTGAGGAATCTAGAAGCACCATCCATTGGATCGTATACTGAACCCTTTCCTCAAGAAAATGTTTTCCTCAAGAGGTGAAGTTAGGTTTGCTCTTCCTATTATCTGGAGGCATTACTGTTAGGTAGCTGCATCAGAGATGCAGCCGCAGCAGTGGTGCTGAGGCAAGAATACAGGACAAGCCCTGGAGAATAGATGGAAAAGGCCAATAAGGCAGCAAGAAGTAGAAAAGAAGTGCTGAAAAGGTGCTTCAAAGAACTGGCAGTAATTTGCTGCTCTATGAAGAGCAATCAGAACCACACTTTGGATGGAGTTCAGTGCCATTTACATGTGTTACATCCACGATGGCCTGAACTTTTCCAGCCATATGGTGACTTCTTTTTCCTCCCTAAGTTATGAAAGAGATATGGATGCATCTAAGTTCCTACCTGATACATCTGTAAAAGTCTGTTCTAGCTGTGTGGGGAAATCAGCTGTTCAAATCAAGGCACTAGTGAGCTCATCTCAGTATCTTTACAGGCATGTCGTGTAAACTTCAGACATCTCTGCTAAGTCACCTTGTTCAGAGGGAGAACTGGACCATTAAGGGCGTGATCCATCTGCCTTGTTTTCAATACGTGGTTAGGACAAGGTAAATACTGGTTAGTCTGTGGTTCCTCTTAGTGGAAAGGGGATCTAGAGACATAGTATAGATGCATATGGATTGCATACTGTATACATTATATTGCATCAAAGTGTACAGTAAGCATGGTGAAATTGTACTGATGATATCACATTTCCTTTAAATAATTTAAATTTATGTATCATATTCCAGAACAAGTTGTTGTTTGATCTGTTTTCCTGTGTCTTTAGAACTGGTGTATGTCAGCAGAGCTGGGAATACCATGAAGTTGCTACAGCTCCACCTTTCTGAGAGAGATAATCCATGTTAGTTCCAGGTTCAGAGCAACTGGGACCTCATCTCATTTACACTTGTATTTTAGGCTCCTTGAAGAACTGTCATCCTTTGTAGATCAGTGTAGCTAACCTCAGTTCTCTCTCACTCATTGAGAATAGAAGGGGCAGTTAGTACAGAAGTAGATTTATGTAGAAGAATCCTGGTAAGTCTGAGCAGAATTCAGTTTCTTTATTCTTGTGGAGAATGGGACCTCTCTATCACTTGTAAATATTCATGTGAAGTTAGAATATAGCATTATTTCAGATCATTCCCTTGTATAAGATACCATAAGAGAAAGACTCAAGGAAAGAACCTGACAGTACTATGGAAGTAAAGAATGTGTTATGCATTTGCAGTGAAGAGGAACAGTTTGGAAAGAAGATGAGCTATGAGCCTGCAAAAGAAGTTGAAAGTCCTCTTGTGCAGAGTAACCATCTTTTCTGTGGGTTTAGAGATAACTTGCCTTGCCTTGGAGAAGATATGCTGTCAGGGCTACTAACCTGAGCCCTCCCAAGAGCTGTTGAACGATTGGTGGGTCATCAGCGTAGACTCCTGAAGACAGAGGAAGAAAGGAGATACGTTTTACTACTCTTCAGTGTCCTAACAGGGTTTTAACAAAGCCTGTAGATGATACAAGCTACGCTGTTACAGACAGGGAGAAGAGCTGTCCGTGTGGAGGCTATTTTATTTCTCATGTACAACTTAGCCACTAAATATGGGTGTACTTAAACAATTCCATAAGCTAAACCATGTTTAACAGAAGAAAAGACTCTGCATTAAATTGAATCCCTTTCTTGAAGCTGTAGAGGTATAGAATTGCAAGTGTAGGATTCCATATAGGTAGGATTGCAACTGGCAGTATTCTCTTGAGCAGCAAAGAATCTCTGGCTGACACTGTTGCCTTTTCTGAAGTGATACCTTGATTTACATGTTGACTTTGTCCCAAATTTTAGAAGCCAGAATTATCTGACACTTAATTCCCTTAATGTAACATCTTAAGTGGTATTTTTTTTAAGTGAAATATTCATAAAAAGCTAATAAAGCAAAGGTATCTACTTTAGCTTTTCTGTTTTGCTTTTGATAAAGAGTCACTATGGTGAATGTCAGAATTAACAAAGAACATTGTAAGAGTTGCAAATGGAGCCAGGGAGAGTAAAATGACATATTATCTAGGTAAAACTGCTTTATGTAGCCCATAGAAATAGACCAAATTACCTTAATCATATTCAAAACTGCAAAAGTAATGCTATGAATAAAATCACTGCTTTATATTAAGGAAGATTGACAGAATGGAGAAACCCAAAATTCCATGACATTTCTCTCAAGTATTTACAGAAATCACTCAAACATACTTTGATCCATGGAGCTAATATTCCCTATTATTTCTAACTGAGAACTAGGGAGATACTCATACGTGCAGGAACAGTTACAAACATTTCCTAGGAAAGTGATGTCCAGTGTTCTTAAAATAATTACACAGATTTCTCACTTGTTTCACCTTTTTCCATGAGAACTTTCAAAAACCAGTAAGAATGAGTAATTTTACAATCATTTTCCAGGCAGAAAGGAATTAAATTTCCAGTACAGGAATTTAAAACCTTGGGTAGTATGCTTAACAATGTGTGGCATGATGTGAAAAAAATGTATGTAGGATTCAGACTGAAAATGAGCTGTCTGTATCCAGATCTTCTTAAGTGTGACTATAAATAGAAAACAACAAAAAAAGAGTTCTTAAAAGGCATAATATAACTATGACAACTGTAAGGCTTAATTACTTTGTGAATTAATCTTTGAATAGATTGCTCATTGCTTCAGAATGAGCAGTTTTCACCACTGTGAAGTAGATATCCAATTCATGTGTTTGCACCATCAGCTACAAGAGATTCAGAGTGTTGCAGAAGAAATATGTAAATAGAATAACAAATGAGTAAGAATGTAATTAATATGACAACCAGTTAGTTTTATTTCAGGATAAACACAGAAAGAGAAATCAGATAAAATAAATATAAACTAATTTGAACAAAATTAGTCCATTGTGTCAGCAATGTAACCGGCAGAAAACATCCAATTTCCTAAATGGGAAAGGAAGAATGAAATATAACAGTTTATAAATGAAGTACTGCCTACGTCTATAATTAGATGGAATCTCAATAAAAACACTTAAATTCTATTAGACACTTTACAGATGATGATGTGAAATTATTTGCTTACATAAACTGATGGAAACAGTACAGTGTGGAAGGGAATGAAATACCTAATTCGGATTTGTCCACAAAACAGAGGCCGACCAAAAGAAAACAGTGTTACCAGAGAAACGGGAATTGAGTTTTCCCTGTGACAAGTAATGCTAGCAATATATCACACAGAGTACATGCTAATTTTCTAAATGGTAGATGTTTATAGAAATGCCATTCCTGGAATAGAAGCTTCCAAGTATAGAGCCTGAAGTGTTACTACTGTTCAAGTGTAACCACTCTGCTGTGTTTAACACTAGTCCAAATAATTCCAAAACAAAGCTAAAAAGCTTGCAAACTGCATGGTCATGCTCTTTCTTAATTAAATTACCTTATGGCATATATCCTTAACACATGTGAAGCAGAAAGGGCAAGTGGGTAATTAGAATAAAAAAAATACTGACCCCAGTGTTGGAATTGCTGTTGCTCCCAAGTGATGTGTTCCCCCTTAATCAGAGGTTGCTTTCCCAGGAAAGTCAAGTGGAGTGTTTATGCGTACCTTGGTTGCTTGAGTGCAAATCCAGATCCTCTGTCTTTCCCAGTTTTACTGGCATTTGAACAAGATGGTTGGGCATTGGGCTGGAGTGGCTGAGCCATGATCACACCGTCCTCCTGCCTGGCTCTCCCCTGGGGGCAGCAACCCTTGGCAGAGAGGCAGCAAGAAACACTGGGGCACCTTTAGCAGCAGCTCCCTTTCAGCTGTGCATGGTTGTCCATAGGTGAAATCTGTGTTACTAAGCTGTTGAAACCCAGCAATATTTATTATTTTGTCACAGGTGATGACAGGAACCTTATGTGCCTGATTTAAATGGTCAAAAATGTAGAACTGTTCCATTAAGTTTCAAAAAAAATTTTTCTTTTAAGTATGGCCCTTAATTCTGTAGCACTATTTTTTTTATTCTCATGCTGAGGTAACTTTATTCATGTGAGCTGTCATACGAAATACGCAGTAGTGAGCAGCCAATGTATTTTTCTTCTTGACTCTGGTGAACAAATGCCAGACTTGTCTTAATCAAAGGCAAATGTGCATAGGTTTAATGAGACAGAAGTGAATTCTTCAGAGAATCAGCTTTAAACAATTGTAAGAATGATTTGGTGTCTGCTGTTTGGTGACTGCACGTTGATGCTTTGCATTGTCATCAGTGATGATATATAAAACTTGGGTTCTTCCTGATCTCCATACTTTTCCTTATTCCTGTTGCATCTGCGCTGTTGATACGTTCAAACTAGACATCCAACACAGCATCTGCTGCCTCTGAAAACAAATTCTGGAAATAACCATGTGGGCTGATATGTCTCATATAAACTAAGCATAGTTTAAACTGCCCTTAGGAGGGAAGGAGGTTTATTCTTGACACCGTAAGTCAAATAAGGCTGTGCATGTTGTATATTTAAAGCTGCTTCCAAATCTGTATCTCTGCACCATAGCAAAAATACTCTTGAGTCACATTCAGTTCCTTTCCTCTCAAAAAATAAATGTAGAAGTGTATCATAGCTTTTGGTTTAGAGTGGAAAGAATGCTGACTGGCTTTTCTCTCATGAAAAAAACCCAACCAAACCAGGGTGGAATACAGAAGTTAAACTGGTTACTGAACACAAATTCTTTCAGAAATAGTAAATATCTGGAAATTTCTTTCCACTGAATCCATCCTGTTGAGTACACTGCACAACAAAAACATACTGTGTTTTCTGACTTAAGCAACTGACAAATGAGGTGGTTGAGAAGACAAGCAGTAAAAATAGTTCTTGCGAAGCCTGTGGAATAGTACAAATCTTTTGCTAATCACAGAACAGTTTTGTGAGTCTATTCTACACTAAAATGATTTTTAATGTTTATATTCAGTTTTGATGAGTATTTTGTAATTTCCTCTTTTCTCTTTTTGATGGACAGACAAGGAAATCAGAATCATATTTTATTTAACATAAAATTAGTCTCCAAAAAGAAGTTTTGTGCCTGCTACAGACTGCAATAACTGACAATGCTAAAAGTACTCTTAGGCTGAGAATTTATTCTCTAACATATATGTGGCAATGTGCACTTCAAGTATTTTTTGCATGCCGGATGTACCACCTTTCAAATAGACTGGTGTGGATTATTTGCATGGATGCAATATAAATTAGAATGAGCAACTAGTCTAGCTTGTTGTATTTGTTTTTCCTTCTTTAAATTTAGTACCTATTTTGACTTTTTTGTTCAAGTCAGATCAGTTTGCCAGACAAAGTTCACAGGTGGCACACAAAAGAAGTACCACCACAGCTGAGGGTAGAGTGCACTGTGTCTCAAGGGCATGAATAAACAGTGGCAAAAGAGAAGGCAGAAAATATCTTGCAGTGACAGTGCCACAGAGATGTTGTGTCCTGAGACTACAGCCAGAGGAACAGTGATCTGACATCTAGTTCATTATCTTTATGGAACAGTATTTCTTATATTCAGGCACTGACATGATATTACCAGTTGCTTTTCATACTGGTGAGATCTTAAAACTTGTGCAGAGGAAATAGAAAATGCAAAAATCTTTTTTTTTTACTGCAAGCTGCAAACTGAAAAAAAAAAAACTGTGGAGAAATTTCACAAATATTTGCAGAGGGACTGGAACATTTTCATGTTGTGTCTTGCTCCATCTTCTGTGAAGACAATTTTAGGCTCATTTGACTTCTGGCATTCATTAAGTGTCTCTATACAGGAGCAGTAACCTATAAAGTCTTCTTGACTTCTATATTTGACACTCCTGGCAAGAGTGACAAAATGTACTTGCCAAATAATTATCTCCCATGGCAAGTCACTGAAGAGATAGAAAAACACTGAGAGAAATTATCATACCTTTTAGGACAGTCATCACGTTCACAGAACTCTTTTTAAAATTGCAAAAAGTGTGTTTTTTAAAAAGAAAAACATATCTGTAAAATAGGTTATTGAAAATGACTGTTTGCAACAATGTATGTTACATAATCTGTTGTGTGTATGTTAAGATGACTGGCATATAAAATACCATTGCCAAAATCTGCCCTTTTTGAGATCAGTCCAGGAAAATAAATCACAGGATTTGCTTTCTTTTGGTGAATTTCAGTAGTATTTTTTGCTCCTGCAATGGTACTTTCTTACCATTTTGGTGCATGAGCAACAGTATTTCTTTATTCGGGGAAATTTAACTTTTCAAATTGAGTTTGTGAGGTTAATAGTGGGATTATAGTATATGTTTGTCTGCAGCACAGAGATTTAAGCTCAGTAATGAAGGATTTCCTTATCAGTTTGGTGTTCTTAAATTAAGAGTTCGGGAAAAAAGTTAATAATTTACAGTAGGGAGCAAGGACAGCCTAGACTTTAACCTGTGCCTCAGGGTCAGTGAAGTGTATGACCTGTGTGTGCTGTGCTGTGACCTCCTGGCCCAGCACAGCATCCTGGGGGCTGCTCCAGGCTCCTGCAAAGGCCCCAGGCTGCTCAGCCATCGCGTGGCCACGGGCCAAGGACCTGTCCCAGGGCTCTGAGACTGGGGAAGGGCATCGGCATGGCCACAGCGTGGGCTCTGAGATACAACTCGTGTACCCAGGGGTTCAAAGGGAGGGATCCCAGGTGGCAGTGGAGGAGGCAGCAGCTCCGTGCTCCTCCTCGCTCAGCACTCTCTGCCACCCCAGTCTCTGTTCCAGCAAGCCTCTGTCTGTCCTGAAGCTGGACCGGTGTCCTTGTCTCTTTTCAATCTCCAGCTGTTCTGGAAAGCAAAATTCCATGCTCTTGTAGTATTCTCCCATCTCCTCCCATCCCTACGTACTTATCTTCCTACATCCCTAAATATCAACCTCCCTATACACTTTTCATGCTTTATGTTGTCGCTAATGGTCTGGTTAATTCCTCTTTGGTAACTATACAGGTTAAGGAACTTCCTGACATTTACACCACTGGCCTTTCTGGAAGAAAAGCTCTTCCTACTCACAGGAGATTGCCAGCAGCTGGGAAGGTTGGGCTTTTCAATCTAGGATCAGTGGGAATGCCGCTACAACACAGATGTAGTCAGCAGTGGATTTTGCCTTCACAGCAGGATAGTTTTTGTGTGTTTTGTACACACAAAAATATGCGTATACAGAATATATACAGAGAGAGGCTTAGCCAGCCCAGTGTGGAATTTTACTGGAGAGAGCAGTAAGTAGTTTTTGCAGACAGGGAAGCAGCTTGTTAGTGTGGTGCAGAACGCCTTCAGACACTGGGGCTTCCACATGCTTTTCTAACTTCACATCAGGCCTTACTCCCCACTATTCCTGCTCCCACTGCCTGCTTATTGGCTCTTTTTTTGAGCAGGTAGAGGTTAAAAACTGCATTGCAATCCCTTCTGCAAAATTCTGAATAACACAGTCATTTTGCTGTAAAAACACATTTTCCCATTCTTAAATGAAGTCATATTCAGCATAAATTATGTCTGTTAATGTATATCTGGTATTCTGTCTGACATTTTGTGTTTGCTTAGCATTGGTACTTCAAATTAGTTAAGAAAAATAATGGCGCTACAGAGTGGATTTCTTTATTGAAACTGAATAAGATTTTCATAACATTGAAAATGGAAGAATGTTTTTACAAGAATAAGCTATATCTAATTGTAAGTTAAACCCTTGAAAGATGGGTGAAATATGGCATGACAGATATTTCTTTAAAATGAATCCTTTATTGCATTTTACAGAGGTGGAAAAAAAGAAGGGACATGAAAGGGTAATAGACTGTAGTTTGTATGGTTGTAGTCAGTAACAGGAGGAGGATAACTGAGAATCCTGTACAGTGAAGTGATAAAAGGAAAGGAAGATTTATTCAAGGTTGCACCAGGGTGTTTTATAAGCTAATAATAGTCTTATATTTGAAAAGGGGACATAGAGATTAGATTTAATGAGAAACTTTCCAACAGAAAGATTTGACAGTGGAGTAGTCTGTCAAAATGGTCATTGAAGTATGATCACAAGAAATGTTCAGGAAGAGAGAAGATAAAATTCTCAAGTGAGTAGTGAGAGCGGAGATTAACTAGACCTGCTTATAGCCCTGGTGATACTGTTGGGTTTTGAATTTGTAAAAATAAATGTAGTGCATTGTTTTATGCCATCTTCTCAGTCTCTGTCCTTAAAAGTTATCTCCCTTCAAGCCTCTCCAACAAAAAAAGGCATAAATATATTTTTCTGACTAACTCTTACTGGGATGAAGATAAATGATGATCCTGATATTTCTTGTATTGCAAGAACTAATTAGGAAACTCAGGAAGTGTGTATGTGAGTTTGAAATAGTTTCATTCTCCCTCTCTCTGGGAAATACCAAATAGATTATCTGACACTGCAATTTTCTAATGCATAATGACAGATAGTGCAAATACTGTGGAACCTAGTTCCAAATATGCCACTTTTTACTAGCTAGTAGATGTAAGTGCAGAGCTTCTAGGGGTTTAATTTATTATTATCTCTTTCTAGCATTCTGCATACTGCAACAATAGCCCAGGTTGTTGAATTTGCTTGTGCTCTGCTATTTTTAAAATGAGTTTGTGCCTTTTGTTGGGAACAGTTAGAACGAAAGTAGAGAAGAGGAACTAAAAACATTGTTGACCATCTTTGTCTGCATCAATAGGGTCCCAAGGGTTGCATTTCAAAATAACTTTTGCTTTTTTGTGGTCCAAGATAGCCCAAATGCCTTTCAGAGCTGTGTCAGCCTTCCTTTGATCCATGGCTAGCTACTTAATCCTCAAGAAGCTGTTCTCTTGAGAGAGACTTGATAGACTTAAGGGTTGCTGTGGTTATGTTCAGTTTCTCCTGACCATATCTCTCGGTATCGTTGGGAAAGAGGAGCACAGCACCTGTGTGAGGAGTGCCTTGCAGTATCCTCCAGAGGGAAGTGGAGCCAGATTTTGAGCTGCCACGGTGGGTTTAGCAATTCAACTCACTCCTCAGACTGCTGTGGAAAAGTCAATAGAGCTGTTAGTCAAGAGAAATGGGGATAAAAGGCACTGCAGCAGAACAACAGCAATGTCAAATACCATTGGAAGGACAGGACAGGCTACTGGGTTTACATTTACCAAGGAAAGAAATAAGATAAAAGGCAGAGGAGAATGAGGATGGTGAACGGAGGTGTGTTTTACAAGAGAACTGTTTTACTGGAAAGGTTAATTGGATATTGAGATAATGTATCCAGTAAATTCTATTTCAATACTTTGCTTATAGATAGTTTCAAAATTATTTAGAAATTCTGATGTCCTATGGCTATGTACTGTTGAGATCTATGTTATGGGAATTCAAGGCTAGATTTGATACATTTTGGAGAGGAGTATCTAGAGGTGGCATTTGTTACAGGAATTGGAATTGCTCTGACTTTTCCCAGAAGACATTTCAAGGTAATTAGTTTTCAGACATTATTTCCTATAACTTCAGCAGAGATAGCCTCTGATCATGTAAAAAAAAAATCTGCCTTTTGTTTCATGCTGTCAAGGCCTGCTGCATCCTGTAGTAAGAATGTATGTATAGAAGCTCATTGAATGCTTCTTCAAATGATTGCAATTGATTGGCCTTCAGGAAATAAAAAAGGAGGGAGAACAAAAGCTATTTTGTTTTTTCTGAACAGATGTTGTACTGACTATATGCATAATTTAAACATTTAATTGAGAAAAAGTCTCCTTATGCTTAAATTATCAGAAATTGTCTAGAATTTGCAGACAGTGACACTAGAGTCTTTTGAAATTCTGAATACATGTGCAATTTTTATTCTAAGATTCACTTGCATCTCCAGCAAGTTTTAAAAGCTGTTAAAATGCCAAAATTCAGACTATGCATAAAACATTCTTTTACTAGGTTTGCTTTATGATACAATCTTTAATGGATAACTGCACACCCTATTTAAGCCAAAACCTAACCCAGTTCAGAGCTCTGTTTTGGTACTAAATGTTTCACATTGTTCAGATTCTATCTTCTACATGTGTCTACATGCATTCTCTCTTTGTCTTTTGGCTGCAATAAAGAGAGACGGAAAATAGATGGAATACAGTTATAGAGATACAGTCAGATGGAATGAGGGGCGTAATGTGTTTGGTTTGTTTTATTTGATGCACATATCTCTATCCCTAAGAACCTGAAGTTGCAGCATTTTGGTTTTTCTAACTATTCAAGTAATCTCAGGCCTTGTTTTAAGGGGCTATGCTACAGAGAATTGGAAGGTGGAAAGTTGCTTCAAACTAAGTGCTTAAGGTCAGAATTGTTTCCTTTTAAATGGTCTTCTCTGTGTGACTATACACATGACTAAGAGCAGCACTTATTTCTTAACAGATTACTGTGGATCTTTTTCTCATCTTTGGTCTCTTGCAGAGCTTAGCTAATATTGAAGCAGCACTACACAACAAAACACTAGACACATTAATGATATCTCCATTTACTGATCTACCCAAACAATTATGCTGAATATTGTTTTCATGTATAGAGGGCTTTTCCTCAGTAAATTTTTTTCTTTCCCTTTACAGATTTCAAGCATGTGTTTATTTTGCATCTGTCTTTCAAGCTATGTCATGTGGTATCCATTACTTAGCATCTGTGTTCATGGCTGTTACTCCTAACTTTGTATGTGGGTTCCCTGGAAATGTGAGTAGTGTTCTCTTCCACAACTCCTCTGCATCAAGTATAGAGGACATCTGGACACTATGGACATCAACAGAAAATTACATTGTAGTCCAGCTGGAAAATGGAGAAATTTGGGAACTTGATCAATGCAGCAGGTCCAAACGAGAAGTTAGTTTGGATCTGGCATATGAATACAAAGGCAACAAGTCTGTGTTTCCTTGTTCTGATGGATTTCTCTATGATGATACAAAGTGGAAAAACACTGTTGTTACGCAGTGGGATCTGGTCTGTGACCGAGAATGGCTTGCAAAATTAATCCAGCCTACGTTCATGCTTGGAGTCTTGATTGGAGCAGTGATTTTTGGTGACATTGCTGACAGGTAAAGTTCCATCCTTTGATAACTGTAGCTTCAGACTATAGCAACTCGATGTGTATCTACCTGTTTTTGTTGTTTTCATTCATTGTGTGTTCATAACTATATATGCAATGCTCAAGAGGTTTGGATATTGCTTTGTTCACAGATCTGTTTAACTTGATTTCTTTTTCCAATAGCAAGTACCAATTTTAAAATGTATTCTCAAGTCATTTACTTTTAAAATTTTTCATACTTTATGTCATCCATTGTTCTAGGCCTTGATCCCTGAAATTGCCCTGTGCAGCTAGTATTTGCCTTTAGATTTTGATTTAGTTGTTTGTTTGTTTACTTATCTTAACAGGAAGAGCAATAGCTCATTGTAATAGCAATGGTAAAACCTGAGGGGAGATTTTCACCTCATTTTTCGTGAGGAGACATTCCTCGTGGAAATGCAGATTTTTGTTTTGTAATATGACAGACAGCTGAAGGGCTACTAGAAGGTTAAATATCATGTATTTTAAAATCACCTTTCCTAACCTCTGTCATGAATACGGCTCAGTGGCGCTGATGCAAAGGTTTCTAGGGTTTAATCAAGCCCCACCTTCTTAAAATAAACACCCATACACTATTTTTCCTTGCTGTCCAATTGTACGTTTTCCCTGAAAAATTAGCTTAAACTTCAGTCTCTTGAAAGCTAGTGCAGATAAGAGGAAAAATGGGTGTGGGTGAGCTGTGCTGCAGCTTCACTTATTTACCAGCATGTACAAAGTTTGTTTGAGCATGAGGAGCACCAGTCCTGGAGCAACTTGACCCAAGCAGTCCCTTGCTCACGGTTCCAAGGCCCATTCCCATCCAACACTTTCTCCCTGGGTGTTATCTCAGATCATGCACTGAAATCCAACATCAGAGCTGGACTCAGAAGCAACAGTGAGACTCGGGGTGTACATCTGTATCCTCCTGCCTCAGCTGGTTTTCTCTCTCAACACAGACACATTCCTGCCTCAGAAGAACACCCAGCCATGCCCATCTGTCCATATGAGAATCAAATATCCAAGCTACATCGTACTAGGTTTTGTCTTGGGCACTTTCTGTACATGTGCTTTGCTTTGAAGGCTGGTTTAGAGTTATTTATGTCTTTCTTTAAAGGAGCTTGTTGACTGACAGTTCTGTTGTGTGGAGGGTGATGTTTCATCCCACGTCTAACAGTGTAAGCAGAACAAGGAGATCAGGCACGTTGTTTTCTGATTTTCCTTCATTAGCACAACACTACAGTGTGACAGTCACAACATGGGAATGCAACAGTAATGATGAGCTTTTTTTTTAATTTGGCTTTTAGAACACATGGAATCAATCTGGCTCCCAATCCCAGGCTTTGTAAAACTGTACAAGTTTAGTACGAAACCAGAATATAATGCCAACATCTGTTTTGAGTCCCTTTAAATAATTCATAACTTTATTAATTAATACTTGGACATGATTTATAAGGTTAGGATTGTATTGTTCTCATTTCCATTAATTCAAGCCATGGGCAGCCAGTTAAGATAATACACACATTCTGAGTTGCAGATTCACAGCTACAGACTTTACAGCTGAAAGTTATTATTTTCTGACACATCCAGGCTCATGGGAAGTAAGTCTGTGTGTTCCTCTCATTACCAATTAATTGATTTCCCAACAGAAGAGCTCTGATAGCTAAGACTTAATGGGATCTTTTCTGGCAGGGATCAAAGACCAAATCATGACTCCAGGTCAAGGCTGGAGAAAAATAAAAGGAATTTTATTGGAGTACCAAATACTCACAGAAAAAAACCATGCTGAAAGTCCTCAAACTTTCTGTCTAAAAGTAATAAACCCATTTGTGAAAAGCTGTTTACAATGGAGGAGATAATAAGAGACCAGTGAATTATTATCAGGGAAGAAAAATCATTCCACACAGTTTGTGTTACAGAGTGTTTGTAGCTAGAATGTAGTGAATTCCCAATAGAATCTTGTATATCTACTGCTGAAGCTAGTATTTGACATGATTTTTTTTGCTGTCAGTATACTATCTTCCTGGATTTCTGTGTTTTTATATGCATGCATGTGTGCTGTCAGAAATCAGAAAATTATGGGTAACTATGTGATTGTCATTTTTTAGATAATTCAGTTTTAAAGAACTGGACAAAGATGTGTTACAGAAACCTTTCATTACTATCCAAATTGGTTGTTACTTTGGCAAAAGATAGCATGTGTTATCACAGCTAACTTTTGTTAGAAATTATTAACATGATACTACTTAATAAAAAATATCTGAAAAACTGATTTATTCCTCATAAATAAGAGTAAATTTACCAATCAGCTATGCAGAAGTTAAAACTGGAGATGAACGTATGTAATGCTTACTGCTCATTGCTTCCAGCCAAGAATTGTGGAATGGAAGTTCCATCCATCCTTTTTCTTGGAAGTTGGAATTACTGATAAATTAATACAGGTAACTCAACCAGAGTTTCTGTGGTGAGTTATTAAACTTCCAACTAGGCTCTCTGGAGTTGCAGGTGTATTTCAATAGAATGTTTGTGGTTATTCATGATTTTATTACTGCTGTGATTTGCAGACTGGGAAGAAAGCGTGTTATATGGTTCACAAGTGCGGGTCAGTTTGTATTTGGCATCGCAGTGGCCTTCACATTTGACTACTACAGTTTCGTGATTGTGCGCTTTCTCCTTGCTATGGTAAGAAAGGCTGTTCACCCTGGTCCTTTTTACATGTCATTTCTTACCCCTTCTCAGGAAAACCTCCCTTTTGTTATTATTTCCTCCCCTACTTCATAATTCTAAAGCCCCGTTTGTTGCACTTATTTCAGCAGAGCAGGGAGAGTCTGAATGTTCTTGGACCACAGCAGTTTTCCTCTTTGAATTAATAGAAAGCATCTGTATGAAGCAGTGTTTGGTACTTCCTCCATCCCAACCTCTGCTGGACTGGTAATTAAATACCAAGTGTGAGCAGCAAACTGGATTCTGCATTGCAGCTGCTGTTGCATTTCTCCTTATTCTTAGAAATCACATATATTTTTTTCTTAAAGTAGCAAATCTGTAATAAGTATTATTTTTATCTCTACCCGTTTTGAGTGATGGAGGAGAGATGCACATTTTCTCTTCCATGCATCTCTTTGGTCTTTTAAGCTGTATCTGGAATACTAAATACATAGGTAGACATGTTTAACACCTAGATGTTTTATACTTTACTTAAGGGTATTTCAGTATATGTGTTTATGCGGACCCATACACACAATTTTATGTGTGTGTGGTATACATCCAATAGCTGACAAATATTCAATATTTATACATAGTAACCAAATTTAAATAACTATTTTACAGCCAAAAGTACATTATTTGCATTATTTGTAGCTTTTCACTACATAATGCATAAAGAAATTAGAATGCCATCACAAAAAAAAAAATCTAACTTATTTAACATGGGTTAGATTTTTGAAGACAGTCCCATAATTTATTTTATTCCTGATGACAATGCATTAGTCAAGACAGAATCTTGCACCTGGAGCTCCCTTTGCCTGATTACAGCCCAGAAGAATTTCCTAGTGGGAAAAACTGCATCATGTCAGCCTTGAACAGTGAGATCTACAGGAGTCCCTCTGCTGACTCCCTCAGCTATTGATGCCAGGTGGTAGTTTAGAAAAGCAAAAAGCTCTGACCAGACCAACGCTGTAGGTTTTATCTGGCCACTGGGACTGATTTGCAAGATGCAGTCCTAAACTGTAGCCCCGTGCCACTGAGGTCAGTGCAGCTTTCCTATCAGTGGGTTCAGAATCAGAGATTATTAACTGGAATATTGTTAACCAGAAAATCGATTAATCAAAACAATATACTGAAATATTTTCTAGTCTGTATTTTCTAGCTGTGTTTTGAAATGTTTTGAGATATCAGGAACTCGATGTTGAGATATTTGAGAAATCGAAATATATATATATTCAATGAAGAAATACTATTATGCAGAACATGCCAGTAATTGCATTCACGTGATACCATATGAGAACCTGTAATTACATATATGAGATTCTCTTCCAACATTGTAAAAATTTTGATTTAATGAGATATTTTACAAGGGTGTGGAAGGCAATTCCTCATAAATGTGCAGTTCTCTGGCATGCAGGTTATTAATAGCCTGCTTAAAAGCCGAGGTCAAGATTTTCAGAAGTGACAATTACTTCAGGGGACCTCACTTTCCCAAGCATCCAGCTTATGATGTCATTAAGGGACCTGATTTTTTGGAGGGGAAAGGCTTTATGACATCAGCAGATTAAGTTTCTTTGCAGGTGTCTCTTGCTGGCTGTCCCCCACTACAGAAAAGCATCCAAATTCACATTTTTAAATAGTGTCCAGGCAGTCTGAAGGTTTGAGCAAACTTTTTCTCCTGCTGATTCATTTTCATGGTTGCCTTTTTTTCTGTCAGTGTGAGACAGGCCAGCATGGTGGCAATTAAGCGTACACAGATGTGGAACACTGTTAGCTGTTTGTTTTTACTGCTGGTGCACAAGGAGAGTAGAAACAAACCTCACTCTGTTGTTTTTTTTTTTTTTTCTTTTCTCTCTCCCACCCTCCCAGGTTTCAAGTGGCTATCTGGTTGTGGCTTTTGTTTATGTGACTGAATTTGTTGGCATTAAAGCACGAACCTGGGCTTCTATGCATGTCCATGCTTTTTTTGCTATGGGAATTATGATTGTGGCACTCGTGGGATTTTTTGTTCGGACCTGGTGGGTCTATCAGATATTTCTCACCATAGCAACTCTTCCCTTTGTCTTGTGCTGCTGGATGCTCCCAGAAACACCTTTTTGGCTCCTATCAGAGGAAAGATATGAAGATGCACAAAAAGTGATTGATACAATGGCAAGATGGAATAAAGGAAGCACTCCCTGCAAAGTTTCTGAACTGTGCTCAGTCCAACAAGATGATCTAGCCAGTGGCAGAGCAGGTGACAATGACACGTCCTCAGCAAAGAAGCACAACATCTTAGACCTGTTTTGTAACTGGCAAATTGCAAGAAGGACCATCACAGTCTGGCTGATCTGGTTCACTGGGAGCTTGGGGTACTACGTCTTCTCCCTCAGTTCTGTCAGTCTAGGAGGCAATGAATATTTAAACCTCTTTCTCATAGGTAAATATTTTTGTACCTTATTCTGTTAATGACAGAACTGGAACATAACATTTTAAAATGTGTATAGATTTGACTACAAATTTTCTACTTTGTTCATTCAGTTATGAACCCTGTTCAAAAGGTTTCTTGCTAACTCTTCATAAAGTTGACTAACACAGGAGGAGCATCGTTCACTCCAAATCTCACTGTTTCTGAGAAAAAAATTTAGAATTTTTTGGTGTACAGAATTCTTCTCTGTCTTTCTGATTGTAAAACCATATTCTGCTTGTCTTCTCTTTGCCCTGCAAGCTTATAGCAGATCCACACAAACACCAGGGGAAGCAGACAAGCAACACAAAATTCACACAGCTCTGTTAAAGGCACAAACTAGGAAAATGGGAGAAAAAAATATTCCTTTTATCACTTACAGTCATGATATATTGAGTTTGTCTCTGTAGAAAACACAGTCATAATTGTCAGAAGGAAGAGTCATTTTAGTTTCCGCAAAAGTGTATTTTTAATTAAGTTATAATGCTCTTGTAATTTTATCATTCTGGCTGTAATCTTTCTCTGGCATGTAGGTTATTTATAAAGGCAGCTCAGTGCATTCAAGGCCTGATCCCAAGTTTGTTAACATCAGTGGAAATATTCCACTGACTTCAGAAGACTCTAGATCAGACACGCAGCTCTGAGCCAGTGAAGAATTAAATCATGCGCTTTGCTTTGTGCAGCTGAGTACTCTCAGTGAAGTGAATGTGACTGATCGTGTACACAAGCTCACAGAAGGACTGGGGCTCCCATTATTCCCGTTTATTTTGTCATGTATTACAGTGTATTGTTAGACTGATGTATTGAAGAGTGGGTGCTGGTATTGCACAGTTAACTAAACTGCTATTGTGGAGTACACTGTATCCACCTCTTCTAAAAATATTTTAGCAGCCTAACAGACACTGAATAATTACAACCTGCTTTTTCCAACTCAACCCCAAAAGAATGTTAACCCCTGATATTATAGGTGTATTGACATGCTATATGTACTTAATAAAGGAATTTTTCTTTTTCAGGGCCGTATCTTATGTTCTTCCTTGATTTTGTATTGGACATAGTAGCATTCTTCATGAGCAAATTGGCTTAAAACATGTCCAAACTGGCTCTGCCTCAATACAATTTGTCTAGGGGCAAATCATCTTTACACAGTGAGAACAGGTCTAGCCAAATGCCAGATCCTTTAGAGCAGCAGAAGTTTTCCTCTGGAAAGAAACTTTAGGAAGAGATGATCTGTATTAAGAGTGGGATATTGTAAGCCCTCTTTTTTTATGGAGAAGGGAGAAAGCTGGAACTGCACTCTATTTGTGGAGCTTACTCTGAAAACTGGGTGTGAACAGACCTTTCTTGCCTTTTACTTTGGGATGATTTTGAGCTGAAGCTGGGGGAGGCACCTGTGGCTTCCTTTCCCTGTCCAGGTAGAAGCTGGCAAATCCTGAGAAGTGTGTCAGTGTGACACTAGCAATATTCCCTGTGGGCACACTTGAGCTGTTAATGTGAAAATACCCGAAGGAGAAGAGCAGCAAATGTAGAGGTTTCAGATACCTGTGTCAGTGTTGTAGAAACGGAACTGTGGCCTTGCTCTTTTCTGTAATTTTCCACCCCAAAGAGAACTGGAGCTGCTCTGTGCTGTGAAACCTGTTTCCCTTGTCCTTCTCCACTCCCACTTCTGTATTCTAGGCTGTTCTCTGCCTTCTGTCACACTTTCTGTAACCAAATGAACTAGCCCAACACACTGGTTATCTTTAGATTTTACTTGTTTACTACCCCTAGATCAGACTAATTCCTCATAAAGAGGAAGTTACAGTTATAAAATGAATATGTGTAATCATGACTTAAACTGAGATAATTTCATACTGACAGGTGCTGTGGAGTTGCCTTGCTATATCATTGCTTGCCTTGCGATGGACAAACTGGGAAGGAGAAACACACTCATTCCGTTCCTTATTTTAAGTGCACTGATCTGTGTTTTAATTATGTTCATACCTCAGGTTAGTCACATATGGTTGGAAGTGTTCCTGTAGCAGAAATTGCTTTTAAAGGCTCTTAAGTTGGTAGAGGCAGCTGCTCTTTCTAAATCATAGAATAGTTAAAGGCTGGTTTTAAGTTGCAGCTGCCAGCCTAAGATTTCTGTATTTCAGTACAGGTTTCACTGTCATTGCTGGAGTCACACATAAAATGCTCCCAGGGCTTCAGTGAACCAGGACTCATAAAAAGTGATATGGAAACTAGTAACTTAATGAGCAATTTTTAAAAAGCAAGCAATGAGTATTGCTTAGTGTTTAAAGAAGGGTCACAACTTTTAAAGAATATAAATTATGTTTGGAAGGATGTTATTTTCTGGTGATATATTTATTTGTGCTCTCTTTCAATAGGATTTCAATATATTAATTATCTTAGCAAATATGGCTGGAAAATTTTCCATAGGTGTGGCATTTGGCCTAATATATCTCTACACAGCAGAACTGTACCCAACAATTGTAAGGTAAGAACTTTTGCCAGTTATGTATTTTTCATTAATTTGATGTTATTTCAATCCTTTTGTTATGTTTCTGCACCAGATCCAGCAGCTCTTGGCATCAGTGGTGGTGATCTGAAAGACTTGGGATGGGATGAGTTCCTCGGCTGCCTCAGAGCTGTCTGGAGTTTGGCTGTATCATAGTTTTTTATTTATTTTGCATTCCATGTGCATTGATTGGTTCCATTGGGGAACTAGAAAAACGCTCAATACTTTCTTAAACATTTTTTATGCCTTTCTGATGAGTCCTGGTTATTCATCCTGTGATCTGTGCTGAATGAGAATGATATTTTTAATCTTAATTACAGAAGCAGCTGAATTTCACTACAATATAAATTTACATTGGCATAGCAATATCTTCCTAGTATAATTGCTTAAAGACACAAATCCTACCGATGTTTTAAGTGTCTATGCATTTCTGATTGTTTCCTTTAACTGCCAGAATTGTTACTCAAATTCTTTTCTGTCTAGATCACTTGCTGTTGGAAGTGGAAGCATGATGTGCCGTGTAGGAAGTGTGGTTGCTCCTTTCTGTGTATATCTGAGAAGTGTTTGGATTTTCATGCCACTTGTAGGTATTTATTTCAATGGTGAATGTTTTTTGAAAAGGTGTATGTGTCACTTGTTTTCTCATTAGTAACTTACCAAGTATGTTTTTCACGTGACAAAGGAACCAAAAGCTGAACATTTATTTCAAATAGAAAATTGAGTAAGCCATTCTTGTTTGAAATTTTAAGTCCCAAAGACTAGTAGCCCCATATTGTTAAAAATACGCAGCTAAAGCAAAAGGGAGACTTTGAATCACTAAAATATTCTGAAATGTTTTTATGACAGAAGACAGAAAAATATTTATGCCCTGAATCCTAGTATAAAATTGATAAAAATATTCCACATCTACCATGTAACACTTAGGAAGTGTTGTTGTCCAGACTTTTCTTCAGGCCCAGCAGTTTGTGACCATGCTCCTGATTTAGTTTCACTTTTTTTCAAAGGCATAGTTCTTCCATTCCTGAACTCACCACAGGTGGCTGGATTTTCTTACATTATGTCTTAATATTTTCCATGGCTTCTCTGGGACGTTGAATCTTTGGAATAGCCTCCCAAAAGATCAAGAAGGTTTTGTGCTTATTATTTGGTCTTCACACCTGTCCCAAATCTCCTGTTCTGTGTTTTTCATTTACCAGAACTGAACAAAACAATTCATGAGATAGAAAAAGAGAAAGAAATGGTATATTGATGAGCTTCATGGTGACTTTGACAAGCAACAGATCCTTGAGTTGATTAAGCACATCTTACTTTTTAGGTAACTCCAGGTCATGTTACCATTAGGTTTTGTCTTTTACCACAAGTTGTCCCAGAAAAGAGAGGTGGCACCATTCCTTTGTGTACTTTGGGCATTATGTAGTAGATTCACTTTGGACAAAATATTTTATGTATTTCCTGCTCAAACATGAATCACATTTCTTCAATGCATTTCTGTTATGAAGCATTTGTTGCTTAGAAATCCTGCAGCAATTCAATTAATTTTTTTCTCCTGAAGGACAAATGCCTGTATATGTAAAACCAGATGGAATTACAAAGTTTGTATTAAAGCTTTAAGTAAAGAAAAGTTTATTAATGATTTAAAATAGTTTAAATTCTTTCAAAACCCCCTTAGAATTCACTGGGACTAGGACACTGCTATTATGTGCAGATTATACATGTCAGGAAGTGACAGTGTAATGGGATGTGTCTTTAACCTGGATTATTAGTCAAATTTTGTCCACCACACTGGAGTTTCCTAAAGGAGTGGATTGTGTCTCTTTGATTTGGCAACTATAAAATCTTTAATTATAGATGCTAGAGATTGGTTTCGGAGAATTCTTATGAGCTCATGTCGTTATTTAAATTAATTACTTTTGGTTGCTTTCAATGAAAACTAAGAGGATGACAGAGACCACAAATAAATTTATTTCCTCAGGGTCCTAAAAATGTTTTCTTTCTTAACAATATCTCCACACAAACAAAGATATGATTCCACAAAAGACAAAGAAACATTTGCACAACCGAGTGGTCATGAGAGAACATTTTTTTTTTTCCTCTTGTCAGCATTTTGCCTTTACTGGATGAAATAAGATTTATCTGTGCAGAAGTGCTGCAGTTAAACCACAGATGGGGGAGCGCTCAAACATTCTGGAGAGCAGTGCAAATGGCAATATAAACACAGGAATTATTTCAGCTATGAACAAGTCTCAGTGCACAAAAATTATCCAGAGTTTTTGTAGAGTTGAGTAGTAGTTCACAGTGAACATGTTTCCATTATTAGCTCCTGTTATAGAGCATTTGTCAATTTATTAAATAGGCTTGTCTTGAGTTGGAGCATAGCGTGCCAAGTCTCAGGTCAAGTAAGTGTTTTGGAATGGAAGTGAAATCAAATGGATTACATTTGTAAGTAAACTGATACACATCACACTGATCTATTGCAAACACCACACATTGTTGAGCAGTTCCTACTGCTATTTGTTTGGCACTCTGCCTCATGCACAGTTATGCCACCTGTGAGTACTGCAAGCATCTTATTTGAATGCCTATAAATCCTGAATAACTTGCCAAGCATGTTTTTCATGTGACAACTTTATAGAAAATGTACAGTAAAACAACTGCTCCTTATTTAACCTATTATTTCTGTTTCTCAGCTGTTAAGAATTATGTTGCAATAGCCGTTTAACAGCCTTGATTTTTCTCTCAGAAAAACTATAAATTAGAAGTTTAAAATGCCCAGACTGATGTTAATAAATGAATACAAACCCTCTGTCAAATAATACTGGTTTTTCATGTCTAAATAGAATGTTTTTTGTTGAAGTAGGAATTTTGTCAATAAGATCACATTTTAAATTGGTTCAGAGCCATTAGATGTGAATATAAATATAAATAGCAGACTAGAATAATAATTTGTTCTCAGAAGTAAAAGTATTATTTTGTAGGGATATTTAATTCAAATTATCTTTTGGTCTGGAGTAAAAAAATATATTAAGTCCTAGTCTTAGACCTTACACTGCAGAATTATAAGTGTTGCTCCAGATAGGGAAGAGGACATAAGAAAAATGATGGTAAATATTTGCTGAAGTTTTTTATGGTATCCGTTAGAAGCTGCTGGTCGTACTGAAGTGTTGGGAACACTCTAAGAATTTGACCAAGCAGAAAGTCAGGTTTCAAATTAACACCCTGAAAACACAATGCATTTAAGGAGGTATGCCTGTCAGATTAACTTCAACATACTTAAACATACTTAAATACAATAACACTTTATTTGTACACATAAGCATTTGACCATATCAATGGAGATTGATAGAACATGAGAACATGCTCTGATACTGAATTATGTATTTAAAATAGTAAATACGTACATACAAAATGCACACATTTGTAGTGAGCAAGTAAAGGGCTAAAATATGTCAGGTGCCTTATGAAGAAGTGTGCCAAGACTGCAAAAGACTTGCTTTTACTAAATGTGAGTCACTTCATTGATAGCTGTGGCTACTGCCCTTGAAAAGGTAGAGGACATTTGAGAAGTTCTTGAATTAATACACTGTGACTTAATTGTTTCATACTCTGTCTTTTGTAGGAAATACTGGAAAATGCTTTAAGGGTCAGGGAAAAGGGAAAATGTACTGAATTACTCAGCATGCAGCAGCTTTCACATAGAGAAAAAAAAGGGAACTAACATGGGATGAAATAGAGTTATGAGAGCTGAGATGAAAAGGCAGGAAAGATGGTGGTGTGTACACTTAGAGAATAGTGAGAGTTCTCAGGGGAATGAGAGGTAGGTTCATGAGAAGGGAAAACATGAGAGGAATGCCAAGTGTCTAAAAAGAATAACCAAAACAGAAAAGACACACATATTCAAAGCACACAGTGTTGCTTTAACCTTGTTCTTTTGAGCATTACTGGTGACCCAGTTCTCATACACTCCAAATTCATGGGGGCCCGTAAAATTCAATATCCTTTACAGACCTCAGGATCCTCAGTTACAAACTTCTGACAGACTAAGGGGTGTACATAAAAGAGGATACTGTGGAATAGCTGCCATGTGTCGATTCATCCTGTCTTTCCAGGGCAGAAAATCATGTCTGAATAGTAGAGAAGAATTTTGAGACTCAGAGATGAGGTTTTAATATTTTGGAATATATTTTTAGATATCAGTCCTGCCACATATATGTCTAAAAGGATCTCCCTCAGTTTGTGCCATTTCCTCTAGTCCTATTACTGCTAGGATTTTTTTTTTTTTGTAACTTTCATGGTAATTTTTTTTGTAACTTTCACGACTATTTTATTTTCACTGTAGTTTGTAGTATTTAACAGTATTTTGAATTTTTTTGTCTGCCTCTATATTTATTGCACGTGCAAAAAGGAGTGTATGCAACAGTGTGCCTTTTGCTTCTCAAAAGAATACATAAGACAAACTGTCCTCTTCTTTTGGAAGGGAAGAGAAGCAAAACCCGCATGGTGCATATGCAGGAAAATAGCACTGTTCAAGGTTATAGTAGGGAATTCCGATTTTATAGCACCTTTCTGACTTAAAGTCTGGCTTAGCTGCAGATGGTAGCCGGCCAGTTCTTGTCTCAAACTCTGTGTGAGAGACATAGGCACAGTGATTCCAAATGTTCCCTCTCACCCTTGGAAAGAAATCATTAAACACAGGACAGATTTGAGAATCAGCACAGGGCAAGATAAGGATAATACAACATCAAAGTTCCCAGTCACAGAATGGAAAAACACTGAGACCAGGCATGATGTTCTGTGTGAAAGCTTTTCTATCAGGAGAGAATTGGGTCATTTTTAACCTGGTGTTGGAGGACTGTCAGGGTTTAAATGCTGTTCTGTACTCAGAGGAGCCAAGTGGGAATTGGTGTCATTGAACAAGACATAGAAATGTCTGTGTGTGTAGAGTAGATATTCCTGGAACAAGTGTGTGTTTCTTTACCTACCCCACATTATCCTGATCCTCTCACCACTCATGCTGCTGTTATGGAACTGTGTATACCATGGACAAATCCAAAATGTGATCCCAGTGCAAATGTCAGTAGATGCCTGCACTCCTAACAGTTCTTTGAAACTGAGTTTAGCAAAGCATTCCTGTTGAGAGCTAGCTCATCATCTGCTGAAGAGCTCTCCTGAGCACAGATGAGCATTTATGTGGCTCTGGGCCAATGAGCCATATTGAGAAACTCCAATCTGGCTGTGTGCAGGAGGAACAAGCACACAGGTACAGGTACACAGGAGCTGGAGTGTGAATTGAGATTACAGGTGGCAGGGAAATAGTAGCTCTGTGAACATGCCTGTAAAAATAAATGTATGCAATCCTAATCAGTTCTTAAATACATGCCTGGTAATAGAAATACCAAATGAAGGTAATATGTATTGTTTTCTCAAATAGAATTACTCCTGCTTGCACTGTATTGATCCCTTGTGAACAAAACACTTCACTTTCTCATTCATTAATTCTGCTGCATAATCTTTTCATTTATGCAACAAAAAAGGTACATCTTTTATACAGGCAACATTTAAGACTTATTATCTTTGCTTTACAGTTCCTTGTGCTTTATTTGAAATTTACTCTCAAGCAAGATCAAAACTATGCATAGCTTGAAAGACTTATCTACCTTTACAGCTACTGTTTATTTCTTTCAGTTGCTTGTTGGAATCATGGCTCTTCTGAGTGGAATATTAACCATAATGCTTCCAGAAACACTGGGAAAACCATTGACTAATACTTTGGTGGAAGCTACAGAAATGGGAAGAAACAAGAAAAGCTGTTCAGAAAAGACTCCGCCAGCACATAGTGGTGCAGCATTAGAAAAGATAGAGATGTTTGGTCAAGAAAGAGTCGGCACTGACAAATAAAGCAGCAGCAAAATGGCTGTTCCCAATTTTAATCACTATCTAATTTATAAGATCTGAAGAAATGTGACTGTTCTATAACATCTGTGCCTTTTACTTTGTATCCTGTCTTCCCTTTTCAATAGAGCAATTGTATGAAACCTTTTCAATGCGACCGAGTTACTGCAGAAAATTTGATAGGATTTCTAGATCCCTTGTCAAACTTACCCAGACTTTAAAACACCTGTCTGACTTGCTGTGACCAGTTGAAAGGATTATGCTAAATGTTGGAACCTACCTGATTACATGTATGTAAAAAAAATTTGCCAATTCTTTGCTTCACATTTTCTGCAGTTAGATTTGTAAACCTACCACAAAGTGCCCTGCCTGGTCTCGTCCTGTTGCAGCTGCCAGTTACAGGCTTGAGACTTCAAAACACAGTAAACTCTTACAATTCAAGTGAGAAATCTTAACATTGCATCAGGTCATATAAATAATTTTAAACTAAATTATTTTTTTTCTATTAGAAATGGTGCCACTGCTAGCAAAGGAAAGTATTCTATGGCACAGCTTCTGACTGAAAAAATAATACTAAGTTTGCAAAATGTGCAAATAGTTTGTATATTCATTCTGTTGAATGGCAAATGTATTTTTATTAGTGGTTTAGAAAAAAAAGTTCACTGGATCTACTGCTGTTTTAGTTTAGGTAAAACTAAACTGCCTGATCCCATTTAAAGTCATATTCATTCCAGACCATTATGTCAGTGCTCCCTTTCTCACTTATTTCAGCTCAGATCTAGCATCGGATTTTTCATAACTTCTAAGAGCTACACCAGCAGCTTTGCCAAATGCCTCCAGCAAGGTCTTCACAGTCCTCAGTGGAAAAGAATAAATGGCATATGGCTCTTATTCAGGCTCTTTGCACAGAAGTGGATTTAGTTATTAATTTTTGGTAGAAACGGTTTCCACACACCATTTTTCTCATAGATCAGCTGTCTGTAACTAATTTTTTCCTTATTGTATCACACAAAATCAGTTAGAAAAATATAATTTAAAAGATGGTAGCTGGAGTACACTGATCAATAGAAGAGTTACTAGTAGTTTTAGTCAACGTGTCAAAACATCCCACTCCTGCTACACCTTGTGCATCAACATTTATTGTTGGTGTAGTGGTTCTGCCTTATGACTCTGGACCATAGAAAACTGATAGATAGGAATGCATCATTCTTGCTGCTTCTCTTATGGCTTTCTCCCACCTCCCCTTTTTCAGTCTACCTCCAGACCTGGGGGTTTCTTCCTTGCCTGAGGATCTGCATCCCTTTTGCTTGACCACCCTTGGTTTGAGGGGAGCAACACAGGAACTTCTGCATGTTGAGATTCAGACAGCCCTCTCTTGCCTGGGTTGTGTGAACTCAGTCCTCCCTGGTTTGAAATCAGTGTTTTCCCCTCTTAGGCCCCTATTCTCATGGCATGGTCTTATCAAAACAAGTCTTCCTTGTTTTTTGCCATGTACTCCCCCAAAAGATACCTATATTACTGTAGATAAATATTCTATATGCTGTAGAAATTAATGGCCACATTTTTCAATTATATCTGCACAGTCACATTAGTTTCAATGACTTCTGAAACCAGACGATGAGAAGAAAAACTAGAATGGTTTTTATCCCCTTATAAAATATTTTATTCTTCACTGTACTGTCCTAGCATTTGGTTCTGGTATTAAGACGAAATAATATCCTATATGAGGATTAACATGCTTTGAAGCAAGCAAAAATCAGTAAATTTAGGTTTAGGGAGTTTCTCTGACATAATTACATAGAAAGCAGAAAGGAGTCTTTATGCTTCTTACAATTCTGTGGGTGTTCCAGTGTTTGCAGAGAAAACCTCCAAACAGACCTGCATAGAATACTGTGGCTTCTGTCCAGATACATGAGTTCAGCAAAAGCACTTAACCTTCCCCCCGTGAGTAATCCCATCATTATTCTGAGGATGACTTGAATACATACTTTGATGACTGAAGATCGGATTACTCACATGCTGTGGTTTTTTATTTTGCTGAAGAGCAGACCAGTATTCTTCCACTGCTTTCAGGTCCCCCTCCACTTCCCAGAGCAGAACAGCTCTCTTTATCTGCAAGATCTACAGCCAAACTTTGCCTGCCCTGCCTTAAATAAGGGTTTAATCATGCTAAAAAACCACCATCATGCAATACACCTAACAAGGAATTAAACTGGTACTGTCTTGCCTTACAATCACCCTCCCCACACATGGAGTTCCAAATTCTTTCCTTATTTTGGAGTTCTTTCACACTGATACTCCCTCTTTTAATAATACATCTATCTTAAAACTCACTACTCATGGCTTTTGGGAACAGTACAGCCTATTTTTAACAAGGTACTAAAGAATATTTACAATTAATTTTTCTACTTCCTTACCTGCTGAGTAAATGATTTGGGTCTTACCCTGCCAAGAACAGTCAATGCATATTCTGTGTTCATTTGGCTTGAGGGATTTGGGACCTGGTCATCTATAATCAATACACATAAGGTAAAGAAAGAAAAGAACAAGAAAAAACTTAAATGCACAATGATACTGATACTGTTTACAACTAACATTTAATTATGATTCTAGACTACAACGTAGCTTGATGGCTTTTAACCCCAAAAGCCAGTTCCTCCTGTCACTGAAGTCAGTTGGTATTTGGTCTTTGATTCAAATGAGCCCTGAATTTCCCTGAACTAATGATGTTACTTTTTTTCCTTGGAAATAAAATGTTTGTTGATTTACAGGTACACCTTTTGTGATTTTATGCACCAATAGCTTAAGATTGCCTTGGGGTATCCTATTCTTTAACCTGAGGAAGTACATTACTTTTAAAAAAAGGAAATAGCATGTGTTTCTATGTCTCTAGCATTTCTATTTGCTTGTTTTTTCCGTATCGGCAAAAATATGTTTAACACTAGTCATGCATTATAAATGTAGTAAAATCAGGGTGAGTTGATTTCTTTCTCTTAAATATTCATAAATGGTTTAAATCCTCTTGCAAGAGAGCACTGAGTTTGAGAACAAATGCTTCTGTTCCTGTGGGGCATATTTTCATTTCAATGCTCATAAAAATAATTAATTTTCATAGTTTCTTACTTGAGTTCTTAAGTCCTTTTATGTTTGTATTTGTCGTCTCTATCTTAATGCAAATTTTTTGTGCTCATCAACGTCTCTGGAGTTGCACAATGGTTTTATGAGATAATGAGTTAGAATCCTTATCTGTCTTAATTGCTGGTCACTATTAAATGATGACAAATGTTTTTGTCTGAAATTTGATATCCAGTTTTATTAGACAGTCCTGCAGTTTCTTAAGGACATACCTTTTTGGGTTAAATATGGGAATAAGAGCAACTACTATTAGTTTAATGATAACTAAGGGAAAATAATAAGTATATGTGTTTGATATTTCAAAATAGTATTTATAAGCTATATGAAAAGATGTATTTTCTACTTTAACAGCTCCATTCAATTTTTCTGTGCAAAATTCTGTAATTTAAACAACTATGTAGAAAAAAAAAAGCTATGCAAATCATGTGCAGTCATCATATGCTTTGGGTGGCACCCTGAACAAGGGGTGAAGCCTCCCTGAAGGCTGAGAGCTTTTGTATAGTGCATCTGTGGAAAGACAAAATGGCCTGACATCCCAGCTCTGGGATGGAGTGAAGGACTCATTGGCATCCTCCTGTGTCTTTCACAGCTTTTTTTTACCAACTCCTTGGGTGCAGTCACTCAGGAAGCCTCTGTGGCATGGGGCTCAGCAGTGTGCAAGGCCTGTGGTGCTTTTTGGAAGTGCTTAGGAAAAGGTGAGCTCACTTGCACCATGGACACTTGGTCCAGAAAGGCATTTGTGACTGCAAAAAGGAGCCTCTGGATTCATCCTGTGTCCTTTACAAACATCTGAAGCATGTTTGTCTGAATCCTAGAACAGATTCCTAGGGGAGAAATTAAACACAAGGACTAAAAAGAAAATATAGCGTTGACAAAAACTGAGTTTCTTCTTCTAGTCAATGCTGACAATTAGTTACCTCTCACAGGAAGAAAGACTAAAGCACATCTATGTTCTGGTTGCCTAATAATTTTGTACAAGATTCTGTACTAGATGGAGTGTGTGTTTTGGAAACATGGGGGAAATATGCACTCGTAGGATAGACTTTGTTTGCCCAAATTTGTGGATTTAATATGATATATTTTAACGTTGTTTTAAAAAATGTGTATTTATTATCTGCAATTATGTGCAAGAATAAAGTCAGACACACATTTTTTAATCTTTACACCTTTACTAATTTAATGAACTTCTATCACCAACTCTTCATTTGGTTTACACTTCCTTAAAGAGGCCTGTCTGGTGTTTTGGCATTCCATGGAGATCCTGTGGTTTAGGATGGCAAGTATCCTGTGTGTGTCTTTTCCCTGTTTGTCTTTGCAGGTGTAACCCAAGATTTGGGTAATGTGTTAGTTGGTGACTATGACAAAATGTGCATTAAAAATATGACATGTTTTGCATTTCAGTTGCAGGAAAAATATGATTCTTTCTCACCTTTGTTTGTATAGGATGACTGGGGCAGTAGTCCCTCAGACACGTTCAGTAGTGACAAAAATAGCTGCAGACACTGAGGAATGGGTATGAGTTACCAGAAAAGAGAGTAGGTGACCACAGGAATGACAGAACAATGTACTTGTAAGCACGTGGTGTTCAGTGCATATGAAGACTAACTATAGCTTTCTCCTGTGGGAACTGGAGTGGGCTGATAGCACAAGGAAAATAAGAATTGCAGCAATTCATAGCTTTATTTTTGTTTGTCCCCTTAGCTTCTCAGGAACCTATTTATTCTTCACTTCCCTTAAATCTCTAATTAGTGCAAATTACTCAACTTTCTATGCATATTTTATTAATCTTGTGTTTTCTGATCAAGTTACACCCATCACTTTGCTTCATCATTTGTGTTTTGAAGGCTTAACATGGTCCTTGACAGGTGAGATTTACATTCCCCCCGAAAGTAACTGTAGTGAATAGCTCAAATAGTTGTTTGCTAAAGCTGAGAAATTTGAATCAAGCCTGATATGCTGATTTCAAGAGCACTGAGCTCAATCAAGCTGAGAAAAATCAAGCCTAAGAAGCATATACCTCAAATGGGGAAATATCCTTTTTGGTATGACTAGTATATAAAAAGTGATTGCAGATTCCAGTTTCTGGACAAAACAAGCTCTTCCAAAAAAATTACTAACCTAGATTTATGAATAATCAGAAGTAATGGGGAATATCTCAATTAGTGACAAACCCACTCTTCTGTCTCTGCATTCCTGGCTAGCACACAAGCATGGATACCGCTTGGGTATTTGTTGCAGATAAGTAGGATCCAGCTACGGAATGCTCATAGGCATTTAGTTATTAACATTGCCTCATAATCTTCCACGCGGAGATGAACAGACTTGCACAGGAGTAAGAAACAAACAGCATCAAGGGGAAATTTTTGTAAAGATTCTCTCCACAGTCTCATTGCCAGTGATGAGATTAAAAAGTGGTTTTGACTGAGGGAATCATGAACATAGCAAAACAACCAGGGATAAATGGGCTATCTCTCAGTAAATATTTTCGCAAAGCTTTTCAATAGGAATGTCATCACTGCTGGTTTCTTCCTCAGAGAGAGATAATTCCCCCAGAAGTAAGTAAATAGCATGGGACAACAGCAAAATGAGGCGCAGCTGGAACTCCTTGCTGAAAGAGTAACTTGCCATGGACATTGATGCTTGACTTGAACTGGTTAAAGAAGTGGCAGATAAATGGTTCATGTAATTCACAAGATCTGAAACAGGTCAGCACTGCTGTGTTCAGAGAGGTCATTTCTGCCTGTCATTATGGCTCAGTACAGGAGAGCACACAAAGCAAAGGGCTTGCTAAGGTAAAAGGAAACACTTCTCAAGCACTGCTCGAGCTGGGTTGGTGGTGTGCTGGGATGCCACTGCCAGTCGTGGTTCAGGAAGAGCTCCAAGTACAATCAGGGCCGTGTTTGTTCTGTGCCAGAAGGCTGCCAGTCTCTCCCCAAACACCCAAATCATGGCCTGCACTTTACCAAATACAATGTGTTCACCATTGCAAAATACTTTAGGCCATAGAAGATTTTTTTTCAATGACATTACTATTAGATTTGGTATCTCAAACCAGCTTGAATTTCCTGCATCCTCTTCTCAGGAAAAAAACGCACTGGGAATTCCTTGAAACATTCAGTCTTGCACAAACATCTGTCACAAAATATTTTGATCCAAATCATTCAAATTTGGCCAAGTTCTAAGCAATGAGCAGTAGAATCTCAGGAGGAGAAGTAGCAGGCAGTTTTAATCTTAGCTGGAACTGCAACTTCCATTTATATTTGTAGATTTCCATATGTGAAAGGATCCTCTCCAAAGCTATTGCAGATACCCTGCAATGACTTCGAATAGTGTTCATTTTATAATCAATACAGCAAGCCCATCAACAATTTAATTTCTAAACAAGCAAACCTCTGTGCCTCTGCTGCCTTCCCTGTCTTAATCCCCTATTTTCAGAACACTCAGAAAAATCAAGCCATACTATAACTTGGGAGAATTATGCCTTGTTCCTTTCACTGTTGAAGGGAAAATCCTTTTTAAAAATCTTTATCTTAAAGATCAGTGATGTGTAATGTATCATGGCTTTAGTTTTAAGAGCACAGCTAGACTGGGAGGCAAGAACAGTCCAACGTGTGTGGTGCACGCTGCTGCTGTTCATACAGATACCCTTTGGATGGCTGCTGGTCTGAATTTAAATGGCTACAGTGAAAAGGCTCCTGCTTGGAAGATCCATTGCAAACGCTGTTCGACAGGGCTGGAGGGGAGTGGTCGGCAAACACTGTCCTGCTGAGAGTGTTCAGGGACGAATGCTCAGGCTGTCAAATATTAGCCAAAATATCCTGCCAACGGCAAATACCCCGGAGGCAATAAACCGGGGTATATGGCGTGCAATTTCATTCTAGCGATCCTGCAGAGAGGTTTGTTTTTGACAAACTCGTGTTTTTCTGCTGAAGACGGCCCTGCCTGGCTGCGCTCATCAGGGATTTGCGGTCTGGCAGGAACCCGTTCGTTCCTCACCGACCTGTGACGGCTGGAGTTCCCCTCCTGGCCGCTCGCGCGATTGCTCAAGCGCTGTGGCAATCCTCAGGCAGCTCCAGAAACACTCAGAACATAACTGCCTGTGAGGGAGGGGAAAGGACAATGTATTCCCTGCAGCACAGCGGGTCCCGTTGGGCCTTCCCTGGAGGGAATATCAAGGGGAAAAGTTCTGGCAGCCGGCGTTGGGCCCGGCCCCGGCAGGGCCGACGCGCGGCCGCGGGCGCTCCGGGAGCGCTGCCAGGGCCGGAGGCGGCCCGGGCCTGGGCACAAACAGCTCCTTCATCCAGCGGGGCGCGGAGCCGGGCCCCGGGAGCGCCCCGGGACGGGAGGGTGCGGCGGCCCCCGCGCTGCCTCGGCACGGCCCTCCGGCCGCTGCCCCGCGCTTCCCGGGAGGCCGGCTCTTCCCGGTGGGATCGTGGGCCTCCTCCTCACCAGGTATCGCCTGCTCTCCCCGCTTGGGTTGTTTCCAGACCGTACTTCTAGGTGAAGAAGTAACTGTTGGACGCCGGAGCCCTTTTGCGGCCGAGGGCCGGGGAGCCCGTAGTGGCTGCGTGAGGCATTCCCGCGGGCAGATCCCATCTCCCGGAGCCGGGGCAGGGAGGGCTCAGCCCACACACCGGAACGGGAGGGGTGAGCCGCAGGGCTTAGCTGGAGGGAAGGTGCGGGATCGCAGCTTCTCCCTGCTCCCCCTCTCCCCGCCCAGAGCGGCGACATCCCGGCCCTGCGGGGAGCGAGGATCGCAGAGCTCCCCTTTGGGAGGAAAGCAAGAGCATCTCTCGGCGTGTAGGTGCTCTTGGTGAAGGCGGCTCTCGCAGGTAGCTGATGCAGGGGTATACCTATCATCCCTTCGAAGGTGTGTCCCGTGCTTGCAAACAATCCACCTGAAGGGAAAAAAAGCGATCAGCAGAAAAAGAGAAGGGAAAAGGTGTTCATTCCACAGCAGGCACTGACAGGGACAGTGGGTGCAGCTGGCCTGCTGGGTGAGGAGCCCCTCCAGCAGCTCAGAAAGGCTTGAGCCTTTGCTCCCCAGTACCACAGCCTTTAAGCGATTCAAAATAGTGTTTCAGCACTTAGTCATGATGAGAGTAAGTTTAAAAAAAAAACCAAACCAAGGCCTTCAAATATAGCAGGTTTTGGTTTTCTCTAGTTACTTCCTGTTCTGACTTTTCTGGTCAACAGTTCAGCTGGGCTTTTTCCACTGTTTATTTGGGTGTGTAAATATGCTTATTTTGGTGGGCCAGCCGGGTTGCAACACAAGCTAAGAGCATCCAGCCTGCTGTGACCGTGGGCTGCAGCTGCAGCTGGCAGTGGATATGCACGTTTCTGTGTGTGTGTGTGTGTGTGTGCTGGGGAACAGTGTATTTATCCATATTGGCCATGTTACCCACTGCCAGAATGATGTTAGAGCTGAAGGTTAGTGGCACTTAGTGGTGACATACAGCTATTTGAGGCAAGAAAGAATAAAGACCCCCTTGTGTCACATGAGGCTGACATTGTCTCCTCAGCTGTGGGAGTTGGGAGGTGAAGTCACATCACAAAATATCTCGGTATTTTAAAAAATAATTCATTCTGTCCTGGGAGAAGCAGGAGGGTGGCAAGGACCTGAAGCCCACGTCAGGCAACTGGTGTCCTCATTGCTGGAGAATTACAGCTCCAGGTGACTCTCTCTGTCTTCTGTCCTGTTCTATGAAGGGACAGAGAGCTAAACAGTACCTGACACCATTCACCTCCCTCCCCAACAGCTACTGCAACTGATCTGCCTTTTAAATGCTGATTTTTGCTAAATGCTCAGGCCTGTCTGAGAGGATGAGAAGTGTCACCCCTGCTGGGACTAAGCTGGGCTGCCACATCAGCTAAAAATAGTTCCTCCGTCTGTACTCCCTTCCAGCAAGATGGAGGCAGGTCATGCTGCCAGGCCAGAGCCATAGGTGGGCCTTGCACTCATAGCAGGGTCAGTGGCTCTGCAAAGCCCGAGCTGCACTCACTCATACAAGCTGTGTGTAGCCTCTGCTTTGCACCCAGTTAATTTTTGGCATGAAGGCTTGATGTGCTCCTGGACTGCAGCAGTAGGTGCAGGAAAAATGGTGCATTGAACAGGTGCCTGTCATGGCCTTCTGAGCTGCTCCCACAGGCTCCAGCACTGTCAGCAGCCCCTTCCTGCCCTCTCGGGATTTTGCAGCATAGGGATCAGTATATCAAACTGGCTCATCTGCAAAAATCCCATCTGAACTGGGTAGACTTGTGAAACCTGAATCTCCACCAAGCCACAGCTCCCCTTTCTTCCGCAGGGACAGGGAGGTCAGTCAGGAAATTCAATCTCCATCATGGTCCAAGGGCTTCAGCGAAGGAGAGTTGTGAGGGACAACTGAAAGCACATCTCTGGCAGGTGGATAATGTACCCATTGCATATGTTCCAGGGCAGCTGAAAAAGCAGGACTGTGCTTGTCCGTGGACTGCCTGGAGGCTTGCTGGGCACTCTGAGAGTCACACGCCATTTCCACAGCTGCCAGTTCTGAGTGAGAAGGTTTGTTCATAAAAATGTGTTTAGATACTTTCCTCAGAACCAATTTTCCTAAGTAATTACAGGATTATTACCCAGCCTCCCAATTTCTTGTTACTAATATTCTTCCTTTTTTTCCCCTTCCCCCAGCATTTTTCCAATCTGGGTTTCTGGGTGTCAGCCATGAAGGCCAGCAGTTCTGGTCCAGGGTCCATTCCCCCCCTGCTACTGTGTCCTCTTTCTCCACTGTGTGGGCACTTCTGTAGTCAGCTTGTGAAAGAAGATGTGATAATTAACAGAAAGAAACTTAAGCATTGCCCTGAGAGGAAGAAGACGGGTTGTAACAACCCTTGGCTGTGATGCAGAAGGAATGCAGTGACAGGCAACAGTGCCTGCTGCTCTTTCCCTTCTTACATAGCAGAGACATCAAATTTTAAGTAGTAAAACCTCAGGGGTAAGTGAGAAGCTGTGTGAACAGTTATGAGCAAGGATCTCATAAATAAACCTGACCTATCATAATTCCACATGGTCTGTCTTGCCTAAATTTACATCAAAGATGCCAAAAGCCGCAGGAAGATGGTAAATCAGCTTGTCATTATAAGTGCAGGCACTGGTTTCCAGTAAAAGTTCTCAGAAAGCAATTAATGAGGCTGGATTTCTACAGTCACTGATAAGAAAGCCCCAAAGGAGAAACCAGAACAACCAGGGCACAAAACTAAAGGTCTATCTCGCTCAGCATCCTCTCTGAGAGTGAATATTGTAGCTATTCCAGGAAAATATTAGTCATAGGCAGAGGGGATCCTCTGCCTACATCCTTGGTCAGATTTCAGCAGTAACCCATTGAAGGGGTCCCTGAGCCACCTGGTTCAAAGCTGCTAAAGGATTTATCACCTCTGAGGTTGCCCAGTCTCTCTTTTTTGGGCCCATTTAGTCCTGGCTTTGGGGATTTTACAGGGTGCACTGAGATGCATGGTTCAGTTCTGCTTCGTGCCTTCACCAGTGTGAGACCTGATCTGGCCATGGCCAGGAACACAGGCTGGCACCTCACTGGGATGGGCAACCAGGTGATTGTCAACCAAGAGCTGTGTGCCACTCCGCACAACAGGTGCCAGCTCCAAAACTCACCCAGGAGAGGGGAAAATAGAGACACTGCACTTCCTGGAGTAGCAATCAGCAGATGAAGATTCTGAGGAGTGGAGTGGAGCTGCTCCAGGACATAAAGCAAGTTATAAAGTAAGGCAGAGAGAGGCAAACATACAGGCCCTTTGAGCAGCAAGACTGGCTGGCACATGGGGACCACCATGTGCTGCTGAGAGAGCGTGGCAGCCTTGGATGCCCACGAATCTGTCCAAGGTAGTGGGTCATGCTGGCAGGTACAAGGACCAAGAATGGATTGGAGACCTCCAGTGTGATTTGCTTCTGCTGCCCAGGCAGTGACAGTCCTGCTGTCACTGCTGGAGATCCCAATATTCAAGTAACCTTTTTGCTTATGGTGCCAAAAAGCAGTTTCTCCAGAGCTCTGTGCCTTTTGCACCTGACACAACAGAACTTGATGGGTGCCTCACTCCCTCAGGTTTTATTGAGGAAACCTTCCCCAAACCAGCCCAAACACCAGTGATGCACATGCAGATCACTCTTGTGCTGAGGATGAGGCAGTGGCTGTTGAAATACTTCTCAAAACTTTGTTGTCATATCAAAGGCTGATGATTTTTTAAATCCTCACCGTAGTCCTGGTTGTGTGCATCAGTTAGCCTTCAATTAGTTGTTGGGGAGGGGGGTTATGTTACATCTCCTGTGGGTGTTTCATAGCCTGATACTCGCCCTGGATAATAGTGACATGTGATATGTTGTTTCCAAATGCAGGTAGCAACCTCTCTCCTCTGGCTCTGCATCCGGGAGATGGCCTCACCCAAGGTCGCAGTGGTGGGTGCAGGAGTCATCGGCCTGTCCACAGCACTGTGCATCACAGAGACTTGTCCCAGCTGCTCCGTGACGGTCCTTTCGGACCAGTTCAGCCCCAACACAACCAGTGATGTGGCAGCTGGGATGCTCATCCCTCACACCTACCCAGGTTGGTTTAATTCAGGGCAGCACTGCCCATGGCACCTCATGCAGCTGTGTCCAGGTGTGCAGTGATGTGTATAGGCTCAGGAAGAAAAGTGCCTTGACCTGTGTTCCCTGTCTGTCCCATATCCTTGACACTCATTTGTATGCTTCTCTTCTTTGCATTATTCCTCTCTGCATGTTTGGTTTTGTTCACATGCAGACACACCGATCCACAGGCAGAAGCAGTGGTTCAAAGAGACCTTCACTTACCTTTTTGCCATCAGCAACTCAGCCGAGGCATCAGAGGCTGGCATTCACCTGGTCTCTGGGTAAGAACAGCCCCCAGGGCAACTTTTGGTACATTTGCGCTGTGTTCTGGAGCAGGCAGACAGGTTTTCCATGCTAGAATTCAGGGATATTCCCTTCACGGAACAGCTTTTATGTCCATATTCCCAAGAAACTGCATTGTAGCTGCTCACATATGATGTATTTTTAGGCAAAATTCAGGCATAGGTATGCACAGAAAACCCACTCAGGTCTGACCAGCATCAAATATCTTTTAATAACTTATGTTTTCCACACTGTCACCCACCAGTTGTTTGCAGCAGGGGTCGTCTCCATAGGGATGGGACTGCAGGATCCTCCAGCTTCAGCAGCTAGGTACAGGGATTCAGTTGTGGGGTGTGTGTTGGGAGTATTTTATGCTGCCTATGACATACACAGAAATTTTTCTCTCGGGAGTATTGAGACTGAGCACTCTGTAGCTTTATGGATACCCAAGGAGTGGTGAACAGCTGTGCAAGTGACCCCACTAGGTCCAGCCAGGTGTCTGCAGTTGTGGTGGGGACACTGAGGGGACTCTGTACATACACTGTCACTGGAAGGGCCCTTTGCAGTTTATTTACCCTAGTGTGCTACCCTTAAGCTCAGCTGTGCCAACCCTCTGCCTGTTTGGTATTGCAGGAGCAGGCAGCAATGTTTCCCCCTTGCTGTTAACCCCCATTGCAGAGCTGCACTGATGGGGGGAAACAGGTTCCTGACCTCCTGGGTTTGTGCTAAGATTGCCATGACAGAGCATTAGCAGTGAAGTTTTCCAGCTTTCCCTCTGTCTCTTTTTAGGTGGCAGGTCTTTAAAAGCGCTCCCAAGGAAGAGTTACCTTTCTGGTCAGATATCGTGCTGGGATTTCGACCAATGTCCGAAGCAGAACTCCAAAAGTTCCCGCAGCACCAATTTGGTCAGGCCTTTACGACACTGAAATGTGACTGTCCACCATACCTGCTGTGGCTGGAGAAAAGGTTGGTTTTGCTGCAGGCTGGGCATGCAGAGGGAAACCCTGGCAGAGGGACTGGAGGCAAGACAGGATCTCCTTGAGAGCCTTAGGTTTGAACAAAACTGGAAAAAGGCTGGTTTTCACTGGCAAAATACAACAAGCTCTTGCTTGGGGAGAAGCACAGGAAATAAATACCCAACTTTCTTAAAATGTGAAAGGCACCATTTATGCAATGTCCACTTTCTCCCAGTGTGTCTATACAGTGCGGCTTGGAGCGTGAATGACCCTGGGTATAGGACCAACATAGCCACAGGGGCCATGCTTGGAAGGTACATCAGGAACCTGCCATGTTCTGAGAAAACATTTGGCTGCTCCACATTTGCCAAACTTCCCAAATAATACCCCTCTGTTCTTGAAGAGACATCCAGCCCCTGAGAGAATAAGCATGTCTATGAAGGTATCTTATTGTCAAGACTTTGCACTTACAAAGTAGCTGGACCAATTAATCTCAAATTTTTTCAAAAATTGGAGGAATTTCTTAATCCAGTTAGCTGAAAAAAACCCCAAAACATTAAACAACATCATTGTAACAAATCTCTTCAAAATGTTTGGCTGCATAAGATGGGTAATGCACTCCCTCTGAGGAGTTGTGGCTTCAGAGTTCATGCCTGGATTGACATCAAAGTTAGAAAATCTGCCAATTTCTAAATTTCTTCGTTTCCCCCAAATACATGGATTTTGGACAACTGTAGGAGAGACAGGACGCAGATCTAAAAAGGCTTTGACACCTGGGATAAGTTTTTAATCCAAATAAGTACCCCTACAGTGAGCAAATGACTGTATCTGCTTGAGAGAAAGTGACAGGCTGCAAGCTGATTTAAGTAAAGAGATGTGTACTGACAACAAGGTACAAATTGCCAGCTCAGCTGGTTACTTGGATGCCTTTCATCACACTGCAAAATGTGAAAAAGCATTTCTTGTAGCAGCCAGGCGGGCTGGGAGTTCTCCTGTGGCACCAGAGCCATGTGAGGTCTGTGCCATCTACTCAGTACACATGCTCTGTCATGTTTCATTGCCTAACTGAAGCAAATTGCTGCAGGACAGCTAAGTTGTACAACCCATTTAGTATCTGCCATGTGATTTCTGCTCCCTCCTCATTCCTGTTGTAGTCTTCTTATTTCTCAAAGGATGTAGTCTAATGAAATGATCAAGCTCTTTTTTTTTTTCTTTCTCCATGGTGATGAGAAGTGAGAGAATATTAAACATGTAACTAATTCTCAAGCCCCTAGTGTCCTGAGCAGTATTTATAGACCATTCTCCTGGCAATCCACAAGGAAAATTGTTGTTGTGCCTACCTTGCTTGTCCAAAAATAGACTTCTGGAATTTTTTTCCTGCTTAATTGCCCGAATTCAGGAGTTTTCAACAGGTGTTTTCATTGGTGTATTTTTTATGGCATGATGACAGAGACCCGAATACAACACTTACGAGCTCTGCCTGCAAGTTGCCCAGCCACAGCTGCTGCACGAGATCTCCCCTGTTCTTCCCAACCAGCTTCAGTGTCCTGCTACTTCAGGCCCCAGAGCATCAACTATGCCCTGGATTCTTGGCTCACTCAGTTCTTTGTGGGAAACCACTGCCTTTAGAGTGAGGTTGATGACTTTGCCAGCTGCTAGAATGTTGCAGATGGGATTTTCCACTTAGTGCATCACAGACCTGTCTCCTGATTTGCTTATGCTAAAACCCCCAGTGAAAACCCCCAGCAATGGGATCCAGCTGACGGCATGCAGTGACTCCATCTCATACCAGTGATTTTCCACAGGGAAGGGCTTCAAAATTCAGGCGAGTTCAGGGGAGAATTTGGCTTGAAATTGAGCTCAAAAATGAACCTCAAGAAGAGGTGACTTTCATTGAAGAGCAGACATGCATGTGTAGTGCTCTGAGCCATCCTGGGTGACTCTGGGCTGCTGTTCCAGAAGGTTATGGGTTCACTGGGGGTCCCGTGCCACATCTGCCCAGCCTTAGTGCAGATCTTAGGGCTTGGCACATGGCACTAGGTGGCTACGTGGATCAGGAGGTGAGTTGGGAATGAATGTGACAGCACATACCAGGCACATTAAAGGGGGTGTACTACCATAGCTCTACCACTGGCATGAGCAAGTTGGTAAATAAATCTGTTGTTTCCCAGCTTGCTTGGGCTGTTAAAGCTTGGTACTGTTACAGAAATGAATTGAGACCATGAGAACCTGACTGTTTGCCTAGGGTCTGATGCCAGACCCTTCTCTAAAACTGCTCAACTTGCTGTACCTTTTCCAGCCCAACCAGGCTAAAAAATACCTTTGATCAAATCAGACAAATCACAAACAGAACCCCCATGTCATTTTCTTTGCTTTTTGTCCCATCTGTTGTTTGGTTTTGATCAGTATGTAGAGGCAAAGGCAACATATCTCATTTACTTAATGTTCATAATAATTACATAAAGGTTTAGGGGTTTCTTTTCTGCCTCACTTCTGGAGTCTTTTTGCAGGTTGAAAGCAACTGGCACCCAGATGTACACCAGGAAAGTGGCAGACCTGTGGGAGCTGCACAGCGAATATGACGTTGTTGTCAACTGCGCAGGCATGGGAGCCCACCAGCTGGTGGGGGACAAGCAGCTCTTCCCTGTCAGGGGACAAGTACTCAAGGTTCATGCTCCGTGGGTGAAACACTTCATCCGGGATGGGGATGGCTTAACTTACATCTACCCAGGGATACACAGGGTGACGCTGGGGGGAACCAGGGAAAAGGGGAGCTGGAGTCTCTCCCCTGACCCTGGCACTACTAGAGACATCTTTGACAGATGCTGCTCCCTTGAGCCCTCACTGCGGGGAGCTCAGGATATCGAGGTGAAGGTGGGCCTGAGGCCATCCAGGCAGTGCGTGAGAGTGCAGAGAGAGGTTTTGAGCCAAGGGGCAGTTAAGCTCCCAGTGGTCCACAACTATGGGCATGGGGCAGGTGGCTTTTCAGTGCACAGGGGCACAGCCAACGAGGCTGCTCACCTGGTGGGAGAGTGCATTTCTGCTCTGCAAGGCTCCTCATCGAGGGCCAAGCTTTGAATCCCAGAGGCTCCTTTTCCATTTACAGCTAGTGCTGCATCTCCTAGTAGCAGCTTGGACTTTCATTCCTTTACTGGATGGAAGGGAACTAAGTCAACATCTTGTTCCAGTGCAGATGCTCAGTGGTATCTTCTGCCACATTGGAAAGGCATGATGTGTTGATCCAAGTATTAGTCCTGCTGATCATCTCCTCCATCTGACATTGTTTCTGCCCTGGGCATTTGTCCTAGACTCACGTGAAGGAGAAGATAAGATACATAAATATTCTTCACATAACAGGGATCAGATTGCTGCAGTATAATACAAATAACATCAATTTAGCATTTCTGTATCTGCATCTATAGGGTGTCAGATGCAGTAGGCTCAGATGCAGAAAAAAATCAGTAATTTTCTCTTGTACCAAATCTAATCTAGAGCTGCCCTTGCTTCTGCCATCTTGCTAACAAATTTTATCATTGTCTGTATGATTTAGAAGGAAAAGAAAACCCCACACAGTGCTGCATTACAGTGCTCCAGGTTAGCTGTTACAGAAAGCAGTGTTAGGTCACTGTCACATACAGTGACCAGGCAAGTGTGATTTTAAGAGCAGATATAAGATAAGACACTGATCACTGCATTTGCTCACATTGCACCTCAGGGAACTTAAAGTTTCTGCTAATATTGACCCACATGAGCTACAGTTTTGTGCATCTTTTCTCACGCTTGTTTACAAATCTGTTTTTTTCCTTCAAGGCCTTCAGATTTTGCTCTCAGACACCAACGATTTCCCCCCAGCCCCTCCCCTCCTCCCCCTCACAGCAACATTGATATGGCCTTTGTTCTACAGAAAAGGACCTTTCAGAGTGGCCTTGGGAATGCAACATCCCTTTTCTACTTCACAACAACACTGTCTGCTTTCCTTGCAACAGCTGATATGAATAAATTGGAGACAAACCAACAAGGATTTTAACACCAGCATCAGTTTCATAGAAGAGCCATTTAAGACTAGATAAACACTCTAAAGAAAATTTGTCTGTAACTGGACATGAGCAAGCTCCTCTGCTGTAAGAAAGCTGAGTCACTAGAGCCCAAACCCTCTCACTCCATGGCAGAGGCTCTTTTGGGCTTTACACTCCCATCAGCAATTCAAGCCCTTTGATGTGTCTGAAGATAATCGCTCCCCAAAATTGGAACCATCAAAGTACGGGTCTGACTCTGAGTGATTAAACAACTCATTAAATCTTAAATGGCTCACTTGAGAGTGTTATCATCCATTTTTGTCTAGCTTTTTTGTCCATAGAGTTATAAAACCATTCAAAATCCTTCAATAATTTCAGTTATTAAAATTAACTGATAAATAAAGTTCTAATAATGGAGCAAAGGTCATTTCTGTAGTGTTTCCTTTCATAAACAAGGGATTTTCTTTGATTTGGGATGGCCTGACAGGGCCAAGAAAGGCCACATTCAGCCATGGCTGCCAACTCCTGCTGTTCTCAGGGGGGATGAGGACAGTTATCATTTGCAAGGGACAGCTGTCAGAAGAAACATCACCAAATTAAATTATAGGTCAATAAGCGCCTGGGACCAGCCTAAGCCAGCCCTGCCTTCAGCAGCCTTGTCCTCTTTTTCTCAGCTCTGAAGGCTAATTTTGCATTCCCTCCTTTGTCCCCCCCGTCTGTCCTTTCTAGTGGTATGAGAGGGCAGAGCTGCTGCTTTTGGCAGCAGTGTTGGCTTAGCGCTTGTCAAATTGCAGCTTTGTCCTCAGCTAACACAGAACATAAAAATACATGGAAAAAGAACATAAGAATGGGCTTTTTTTTCTTAATCTTTATTTTAAGCTTAAAAATAGCAAACAGTGTAACTTATCCTGGAGCAAGAAACACTACTAATGCTAACAGGATGATCATAGCCCCATAAGAAACCAAAGCTGTGCTTGTGTACATCTTCTCTGCAGGGTGATGGGGTTTCTTCTAATCTACTTCTAAAAATTGTCTGGTTGAGGAAGAGTCAGAATAGGTTTGGCTGCAAAGCTCACCAGTCTGATGTCTTAGCTCTGCTCATGGCCAGCAGGGGGGACAGCCACTTCTGGTCTAGGATCTTCCTCACCTGAGGGGTAGCTTAGTGTTTCAGATTATTTATCTTCCACACAGTTGTTGACTTGCTTCTAAAAACATGTATGGTGCTTCTGTACTCCCCAACATCCTGTGGAAACAGGTTCTGTAAAGGGAGAAACTTCTTTGTCCAGGAGCAGAGCCTGTTGCCCTCATCTTTGTCTTGAACCTGAAAACATCATCTGATGCCCCTTTTCTGCGTGTTATGAGAGGTAGTGACTCCATGGCCCATTCTCCGTGGCCCTTCTTGAATTTACAAAGTTCCACCGTACTCCCTCTCAGACTCTTCTTTCCCACCATGAAGAATCTTGGTTTACATAATACATAATTGCCTTACTTTCCCAAGCCCTGATCCTCATGGGGACATATCTGTTGGGGGGGACAGCACAGTAAAGCATAAGCAATCCAGGAGGTTCCTTCTCCAGGTGATAGAGCAGCCAACAAGGAGAGGTGCTATGCTGGACCCTGTTCTTGCCAACAAGGAGGGGCTGGTGTCCCAAGTGAAGACATTTTTCAGGGGTCAGTATTGGAGCTGGCGCTGTTTAAAATCTTTGTCAGTGACACGGACAGTGGGACCAAGGGCACCCTCAGCAAGTTTGCCAGTGACACCAAGCTGAGTGGTGCAGTGGACACACTGGAGGGCAGGGATGTCATCCAGAGGGACCCTGGCAGGGTTGAGGGGTGGGACTGTGCAAACCTTGTCAAGTTCAACAAGGCCAAGTGCAAGATCCTGCACCTGGGTCAGGACAATCCCAAACACAAATACAGGCTGGGTGGAGGACGGACTGAGAACAGCCCTGAGGAGAAGGACCTGGGGGTGTTGGTTGAGGAGAAGCTCAACATGACTTGGCATTGCCCAGAAAGCCAACTGCATCCTTGTCTACACCGAAGCAGCGTGACCAGCAGGTTGAGGGAGGTGATTCTGCCCCTCTGCTCTGTTCTGCTCTTGTGAGACCCCACCTCGAGTGCTGCATCCAGCTCTGGGGCCCCCAAGGAAGGATGTGGACATATTGGAACAAGTCTAGAGGAGGCCACGAAGATGATCACAGGGATGGAGCACCTCTCCAATGGAGACAGGCTGAGAGAGCTGGGGTTGTTCAGTCTGGAGAAGAGACAGCCCTGGAGAGACCTTACAGCACCTTCCAGTACCTAAAGGGGGCTTACAAGAGAGTTGGAGAGAGACTTTTTGCAAGGGCATGTAGTGATAGGACAAAGAGGAATTGCTTTAAAATGAAAGAGGATGAATTTAGATGAGAAAGAGATTCTTCACTATGAGGGTGGTGAGGCCCTGGCACAGGTTGTCTAGAGATTGTGGGTGCCTTTTCCCTGGAAGCATCCAAGGCCAGGTTAAATGGGGCTTTAAGCAATCTGGTCTAATAGAAGGTGTCCCTGCCCATGGCAGGGGGTGGAACTAAATGATCTTTAATGGCCCTTCCAACCCAAACTATTCTATGACTCTATGATCTCTCTTTCCTTTGTAATACATTAAAATGCTTTATAGTCATTAATAAGCATTTAAGTGGCAATCTAGCTCCAAGATACCTGTCCTGAGTGGTAGCAGCTGTTTCAGAGGCCTTTGCTGAGGCTGGATAGTGAGGCAGTCTTCCTCCCAGGTCAGTCAGGTGTTTTTCTCTGCTGTTAACTACACTGATTTTCATCTGCCGTTACTTTGCGCAAACTCATGAGATGGTTTTTGCAGCTCCTTGAGGTGGTTTGCATTTTATTACCTTGAATAAACTGGTACCACCAGCAGATCAGTCATTTGCCTGACTCATGGGTCTGTGGATGAACACTGGCCCCACCACGATTCCTCTAAGATGCAATTGGTGGCTTCTCTCCACTGTGAAGAATGGATGATTTGTCCTTGCCTCGTCTCTCTATCCTGTGTGCAGTTGCTGACTCATGACAGGGTCTTCCCTCTTGCCCCATGCCAGATTAGCTTCTTAATGGGTCCTTGGTGACAGATGTTATTAAAGGCTTTCCAGAAGCTGAGCAGATCATACTGAGCGGATTGCTCTCATCTGCAGCCTCACAGTTTCCTCTGAAGCTGTCAGAGAGTGGTGGAGCACAGATTCATAGGTTCTCACTGCAAAGCTTTGCCAATTCTCCCCTCTTAGTCTGTGTCTCTCCTTGCAACTATTCTGTTACTATGGCTTTTGCTGTTTGCTTGCCACAGGTGTCAGATTTGGTGGCTTGCATTTCTCTAGATCCCTTACAGCACTTAAAAGAAGACAGTATCACATGCCAACCTCTTTTTTCTTTGGCCGTTTTAAGTAAAAGCTTATACACTAGCTCTTGTAGTGCAACAATTTCCATTAGCATTCCTTAAAAATCCACAAGTGAGTAACATCTGCTTTTCATGAATTTGTTACTATCCCTTACATCTGTTTGTTCTAAAGCCTCATCTAATGACCCTTCAATCTGAGGCAGCTTGCCTGCATTATCCCTTTAACAAATGGTTCTGCCTTGGGAATTTCACTCAGCTTTTCTGCACTGAAGGCAGACACAAGTAATCTGTTTAGCTGTTGTGTTAGGACATGTTTTCTCTCAAATTCCTTTGCCACCCTGGTCATCTGCTGACTGCACACCCTGGTCACCTGCAGAACCCTCCAGCAGGCTTCCTGCTTCTGCTAGGATAGAGGAGGCTTTTTGTCTAGTAGCAAGTGTTTCCTCAAAATAATTTTTTAATCTTCCTTTCAGTTTCTGCTTTTAATCTGACAGAGTTCATGTCCTTTTCCTAATTTGGAGGAGATCTATTTTAGTTCTTTCCCATGTAATTTTTATCATGCTATTACAATGACCCAGTAATTATCATCCTTCTGAAATATGTCTTATATTTCAATACCCTTATATAAAAATTGAGGATTTTAAAGCCATGTCTTATTTTCACATTTATAGCAAATAGAAGCAAATATACATCCAGTCTGATTGCTCCAGTTCCTCTGCCCCATTAAAAGGAGCTTTATTTGTCCAGATTACACTTTGCTGTTTCCTCCTTACTTGTGGTTATAAAGAGGTCAAAATTGCACCTTTAATGAAATGCCATCATGGTCCCCTGCTCCTATCTTCCTCCTCACTTCCCCCTCACTTCCTGCAGTCTCTAGCTTGAAATTCCTTTTTAAATCTTACTCCTTCTCACAGAGGTTTTCTCCCTGGCTAAAGTCATGCCACACAAAGATTGAGCATTCTATTGAGAAACCTCATCTTTTTGTTCCAGAAGCTTTCAGTTTGCCAAGAGTATGTCCTAATATTTTGGGAATAACCAAACATCCTTCCATTATGCTTCCCTAGGCATGGAAAATTTAAATAATCTAAAATATATCCTAGATACATAGTGATGCTGCCCAATGCCAACTCTTCACCTGCCCACAAAGGGGAGTCACACTATTTCAGTGCCTTCAGGCCAGCTCACTGACACCGACTGCTTTCAGGCAGCTGAAGTTTGTTGAGATGAGTCCTGTCTTGTTTCAGCTACCCAGCCCCGGGTGGTCAGTCTCTGGCAATATCTCATCAGCCATCCCTGAGTTTCTGCTCCTCACCCAAGACTCTCGCCAGTAGCTGAAGCAAAGATGTGGCCTCTGTTACCTCTCCAGCTCCAGCTGAAGCTGAGCTGGCAGCTGAGGAATTTTCGAAACTCCATTTTGATCTTAAATCTGTCTGTGCTGCTGCATCAGCTCTGTAGTTTTCATCTGGAATCACAGAACAAGTGTCAGAGAAACACTCACACATGGGAGAGGATCAACAGTGGAAGGGTCATTAAACCACCCTGACCTCCCCGTGCTGACAAAAGGTGTCCTTAAAGAAAGACTTAGCTGTCACCTCTGCAAAGCATTTTATCCCTGTGCTGTTCCTTAAGCCCATGAACGTCTGGACATAAGTTATCCAAACCATACTTGAGTATTTCCTTCTTATCCACACTTTCTGATCTACATTGAAGAGGCACCCCTGGCAGATGGCAGCCAATCTGTCACACTCACATGGAACTTCAAAGGTGTAATACTGGGATGGAAAGAGAACGATTATATTTTGAGACATTTTTATCAATCCTTGCGATTCCAGAGAGCAGATGGGACGTATGATGGATTTTAGAGCTTGAGTACAAAATAGTAGTTTTCTGCAACAGGGAATTTTGTTGATTTCCATCACAGAAACAGTGCCATAAAGTCATATTTTCTCAATATGGGCTTTTGCCTCTGTTTAAAACAAATTTGTGGAAAATACAGGAAAATTGGCATTCACCATTCATTACCATTCTCTTGCAGTCGAGGACTATTTGAGACAAACTGCAAATTCATTAGGAGTAAATGTAGCAATTAGAGATAACATCATGGCCTGGACCGAGATTTTCATTGTTTTCACAGCAATCAAATGACTATTGTTACGTTGTCCGCGGCTCTAGTTTATCCTGCTCTATTCCCTACTTTCCACCAGAGGGAGATATTGGATCAAGCAGTTGCTGAAAAAACCCGCAAACTCCATCCCAAAGAGCAAATGGAGTGATGCTTAATTCAGTGGAAACCTGGGTGCCTGTCGGGCTCCCACATACCTACAAGGCTTGGGGGACTTGGGTACTTCAATAGAGCTTTAAAAAACGATCGTGGATCAGTTATGTATGGAGAACACTTAAAAAAAATACAATAAAATGTGAAGGTAGCAGCATACCAGAAGCTGTTGTTAACAAAAAATAAGGAATAATAATAATAATAATAATAATAATAATAATCATCCTAGACAAAGCTGCTGCTACAGCAACATGTCCCAGAGCTTTTCCCTCGCCAAAGGCTGGAGAGGAAACCACTGTCTTGGGTAGCCAAGTGTCCTCAGTTCCTCATGTTGTGGGTTGTCCCCCAGCTCCTCAAGCTGTGCCTGGGCCAGACATCCTGTGGGGCAGTCCCTGTGGGGCTGCAGCCTGGTCCATGTGTCCACTGGCTCCTGGCCAGGCTCCTGATGAGCCCAGACACCACTCTGGGTGCTCAGCTATTACAAACTACTGCTGCTTCAAGATCTGAAATGGACTGGTTTCTTTCTGGGAATTTTCTCCCCATGTCTGTTTTTCTCAAAGAAGAAGTAAAAATTATGCATTTTGGAGAAGGAGAAGTGGACATGAGTCAAAACCCAGCCCTATTAAGAAAGGGAGGGGCTGGGGAGAAAAGAAAGGGGGAAGAAACTTCTCTGAAAGTGAACAACTTCATAGAAATGGTATTTCCAAAAGTAAAAGCAGTTTCAGGGGAATATATTTCCTGTGTTTTGCTTTCATCCTTTGAGACTGTCTCACACCACTGACATCAGCCAGCACTAGGGTAGCACTGTCCCACATCACTTTGCTCTGTTCCTGTTAATGTCCATTACCTACCACGAGGACAATATATTTTCCAAACAGTAAGAGGCATGTACCATGTGCATCTCATGCTGTGCTCCCACCATTGTCGTATCTCCTGCCTTTTGATTCAACTTCTCCAAAGTCCCGGTCAACCAGCTGATATCTAAGCCTTACATTAGCCTTTTCTTCAGTTTGTGAGCCAAACAGAGGAGGGGAGGTTTGTTTATTTTCTGTGTCATCAGAGAATTAAGCAACTGAGCCAGCTGTCAGTGCTTTGGAAGCACCTGCGTGTGAACCTTCAGTCAGCATTTTGGCTAAAGTGAAGTTCTGAAACACAACCCTTTGCTCAGGGAACACACTAGGGCCATGGAGGGACCCTTGCTGTCACACAAATGAATGGTTTAGGTTGCTTAAAGAACCACCATCAAATATATTAGTGAAAACAAACTTTAACATATATTTGCAAAAGTGAGGCAAAGCTCAATGACAAGGCTTACTCTAATACTTACTGCATGGATAATATATCTAGAGGAAAACCAAATTAGCATCGATTTAGAGTGATTTATATGGAGGCCAGGGATGTAGAAAGGGGAAAGGAAGGAAAGGTTAAGGGAGGCTCTCTGGTGGGTCTTGAGATACAGAGTGGACTCTGCTTTCCAAACTTCTTCTCAGAGAGGTTCCCACACATGGCTGGATCCAATCTTAGGCTGAGACGTGGTCAATTATTTATGTCTCAAGGATCTAGCAGCACTTAAATATTAGATTAACCAAGGATCAACTCAAAACAGTGGTAACAGTTATGGAATCAAGATAATAACATGTATACTATATTTGATATGGGGTGTCCAAGTCAAGACACACATGCAGGTATGTGTATGCACATGCACAAAGGTAATACACACACAGACACGGATATGTAAAGTATAAGTAGACAGGTATATTTATTAAAACTTTCCCCTCGAGAATCAGTGAAACACATCTAATGCCTTTTTGGCATTTCTTAATGGGAGTGAGGTGGGGTGTTGAGGCTCAAGGAGTGGGATATCAGTCCAGGTTCTGTTGCCAAGTGATGCTTCCCTGAATTTCGCAAACTTAACAGTTTGGGCACTCTGAGAGGCGTCCCACACAGAGGGAAATACTGATGCAGCCCACTGCAGTCCAGAAGAGCACAAAGGGTCTATCTTAGGACCACTGCTTTTAGGGCCGTGAGATGGTTGGCTTAAGCCATTGATATATTTTCATCCTGGCTGCAATCTGGGTTAGTTGTTAACTGGAATTTTTGAAATTCCAGTGAGGATGGTACTGTTCCACTTGAGCTACATTTCAGATAAGGAACATTCCAAGGCTGTCAGGGGATGACTGATTATTCCCGCTGTCATCTCCCACCTAGGCGAGGCAGCAGGAGTTCCTGGTACGGTCAGTACTGCCACCCTCCTTAGCTTTCCAGAAGTTCCCAGTATGATCAAGAGATGCTTCACCACCAAGCTCCTGTGGAAAGGCCTGAGCAGGAGCGGGGGGAGGGATGAACCAACACACTCACTCTTTCTTTCCTCCTTGCCAAACAAGTGCATGGTTTGGCTTCAAGGAGATGAAGCCTCTCCTCTGCACAGACCTTGCAGCCTGGTGAGCCAAATGATTTCTTGGTCAGTGGGACAGCTGGTCTCCTTTGAGCATTCGAAGAACTGGATTTGGGCTTCTCACATCCCATATTGCTGTGACTACAAGAAAAGCAATCCCACTTTCAAGTGCACTTCCAATGAAAAAGCTCGAAGGACATTTTTGAAATAAAGGAGCTGAGGCAGCTGAACTCAGGGAAAGACTCTGATAAACAACCCATATTTCTACAGAGGTAGAGACACTGAGAAGCACTGGCTGCCCTGCTTCTGAAAATCCCTTCCTAAGCCTGGCTGGGCACCCTTTTTCTCTGTGGTGAGCGTAACTGCACAGTGTCAGCACTCCAGGAATAATCACAGGACGAATTGACACAGAGATTTTCAGCAGGATAATTGCCTCAAACAGAAGGATAAATAGCTTTTTCTGGCATTTAATGGGCCTCTTAAGTGAATGGCAATAAACTCTATGCGAACAGATGTTTTGCCTCTTTTTCGTCCTTTTGCATCTCATCCATAATTATGCACTAAAATGTTCTTGTCTGGGTTGCTGAGAGCAATCTTGTTGCTATTTGCCTTTGTAGTGTAAGACTGAGCACTTCAGCACAAAGATTGAGTAAAAAGCCCTGGATTCCTAAAGGCTCCCGTCACTATATATCAGTTATCATCTTTCGTTCGCGTTAAGCCTGAGGAAGGAGTGAGACGTTAAGGGGAAAATTTGCCTCTTTTAGCTGCTGCTCTGCATGTCCCAGTGTTGGGGTGTCCTCCTGCAGGTGTTTGTGCCCTGGGCTCCAGCTACAAGACTCCTTTGTTTGCCTGGCTTCTGGCATTGACCCAGCTACAGCTTAGGACAAGCCACAGCTTCACCTTTGCCTTGCAGAGGAGGTAAGTGTCCTCTGAGACACTCCTCTCCACTCTGTGCTTACTGGACCATGGGGAGATGGCAGAGCAGGCCTTCCTCTGTAGCTGCTGGCTCTGCCTCCAGCCTTGCTGACAGGAAACAAGCAGGCACAAAGCAAGCTCTGCAAAAAAGCCTTTATGCTTTCAGAAGCATGTGCTTTATCTCCTGACAGAGTAAAGAAACGACCTTGTTCCTGAGGAAATTCAATACATTCTGGTGAAGGGATCTCCTCCTAACAAGGAGCCTGTGAGCGAGCCAGGAGCTGGGGCACAGCCACAAACATTAGCCTGGCCGAGTGTTCCTCACCAGAAGTGATGCCAGCAGAGGCACCTGCATTGTCACAAACCCGCTCTGTCCTTCCCAGCACATCTTTGACACATCCCACTGGCCTTTGCTTCCCACATCCATAGCTGAGGATGGAGGCAGACATGCTGCAGGGAGGCACATGCCGGAAGGATGAGCCCTGTGGTAGCGCCTAACCTACATACAAACTCTTGGCTAAGGAGGTTATTCCACTTCGGATCAATACTGGTGTCTCTGCATCATTGATGCTGCTCCACATGACATTGAGGGCAAACTGCTTGGAAAAGGGCCTGCGGGAAAAACACTGAGTTTTATCCTCACCGTCTGCTCCTAGACAGGCTGCTCAGCTGCAGGGGAGCTGTGGTATCTTTTCTGCTGAGGGCAGACAATTTCTCTCCTCCTTGTTAGGATTGTATCTAAGACTTTAAAATGCAACCAGATGGTGGAGAGGATTGACTGACCACATGGTAATAGTTCAAAAAGCAACCTTTTTGTTACAGATAAAGACTGAATTTAGTGTCCTGAAAAAATGAGATGCTTTTCAGACACATGGCTGAGACCTTTATTAAAGGTGGTTACATGTTATTAAATTGGCCTGCACACTCCAGAATATTTTGGAAAGCTTCCTGTCCTAGGAAAGCTGTTTTTCACCCATCAGGTCTCAAGGATGCTGCCAGCCACTCCCAGCTTTTATTGTTTCCTATCGCCTTTAATGATGCATAAATTGTACAGACACACACCAGTATATCAAACAACATTGAAAGACAGACCATAGAAAAAGTGCACAGTACATTAATTATGAGTCTTAATTTGTTTGTGAATCTTCAACCCAAAACATTTTGCTTCTGTTCTTCTCCCTATCAGCCCCAGAGCTCTGGCTTGCACCTCATCCCCCCTTGGAGACCCGTTTTTCATGAGTGCTTGCAGATGAAGGAAGGTGTCTCTCAGTGACATCTGCTCGATTGTTCCAGAGCCGTTGCCATCCCCTATATAAATACTTTGGCATTTGTACTGTTCTATGTAAGCCCATTAAAAACATGTAATAAAAAGGCTTATATAATTTCTTAAAGCCATCATTACTACTCCAGCTGCAGTGTTTTGTCAAATTCTGACAATTATAGATTAATCCGTATGCCAAATTACATTTTTTAATGGAAGATATTCATCCTTGAGCTTAGAAGTGTAAAAATGTAAGTAAAATTTATTGCACCCAAAAAAAGGCAGAGAGCTGAAGCCAGAATAACACTAAGGTAATCTTTAAAACCTACAGAAAATAGGATTTTTAATAGAAATCCAGGGTAATTTTTAAGCAAAGCTGGGCATCTGCCTGGGATTACAGTATAGATACAGGGGAAATACAGCTGATGAACTGATGTCACAAATATCTTTGTGCAACAGTATGTGAACTGCATGTGAGCCATCACTACTTAATTCCTGTAAACTGGAATGTCTTTTTTTTTACAATGGCAATACATTTTCAATTTTTATGCTAATACCTCTTCAATAAAATTTCCAGCCCTTATTTTAAAAAGCAGGCAGAATTTTGCTTGTTCAGAATGATTGGACAATTTAGTAAAAGGCAGACGGTAAAAGCACTGCTATTCCACTCCAGGAGTGAAACACAGCTTCTGGAGGCAATAGTTGTATTTAGGTACCACAAGGACTAGGGTTAAGTAAATAAAGTTAAGGCCTAGGGGTAGCAGAGAGCTGCAGAGCATCTTCTCCTGGAGGGCTGTCTCATCCTTCTTCTCCTTCCTGCAGCAAATGTGTGTGCACAGGTACAGGTATGTGTGAGTGCAAATGTACAGGAGTGTGACTCAGAGGTAAACTTTGAGCTATAATCCCTTCTCCAGGCCAATAATTATCAGCCATCTCTTTCATCAGATTTGGAGCATGCGGCAAGGCTGTGGTGTTCGATTCCCTCTGTAGCTGGAGGGAAAAGACAGCTTCTGCCCATGCCTCGTGCTGTGCTGCTGAACAGCAAGATCAATCTTGTGTTAAGCTGCCTAAATGGCCCACGAGCTTGAGGAGAGCTAATGGGAGACTGCATGAACATATATTTTTTAGTTGTTATCTTCAAACTTACCGGTGGCGAGCTGAGAAGCAGTTTTAATGATTCACACAGCTGAGCTTTTGCCTTGACAGCTGTTCAGACACCAACTTCTCAGCAGCTGTAAGTGGGTAATAGACCAATACAGCCAATTTACTTCTCTGTTGCTACCATTTAAAAGATAACACAAAGAGATTCTTTCGTAGTTTTCAGCGGGATTTAAGGCCTGGGAAGGAGTAAGGGTTGTACCTACCTGGCAGAGCTGTGTGCAGGCTCCATGGAGGTCTGTCACTTGCGTGCATAAAGAAATTCTTCCAGGATTTTGAGCTGCAATTTTAAGAAACAGAACTGAAACCAGGCTCGCAAAAAAGCCATCACTGAGAAGTCACCCAGGGAGCTACAAACTTTTAATTCCATATTCCTCAGGGCTAGGGCAGAGCTTTCACACATAAATGTGCAAGGCAATAAACCAGGCCTGGACCAAAGCTGACTGCTGCAGACTCGGGATCTGAGGCACACGCATCTTCTGTGGGAAGGACACACCATGCTTCTCTTCTGCAGCCACTTTTAAAATGACCTTGTGAAAGTTTCTACACAAAACAGCTCTGTTTTCAAGTGCACGGAACAACGTCACTCCGGTTTTCGAAGCATTAGTCAGGAGTGTAGGAGGAAAGAGAGGGGGAAAAAACTCTTCCTTTGCTCTGCCCTGTAGATTTTGGCAAGTGGCTCATACCAAGTCCAGAGCACAGAGTGAAAAAGAGCATTCTTATTCATTTATTCATTTTATAGGAGGAATGTCTGACTTGTATTAACAGCCCTTGGAGAATCCTAGGGAATCCTAGTGGCGTTTTTCCTGCCTGGGGTTTAATTTTGCACAGGGATTGGGGCAGACATTTTAACTAACCAGAAGATAAACAGAAGCCCTGACAGTGGGTGGAGGCAGAAGATGAACGGGTTAGGCAAGGTGTTTGAACTGAAAATGGCCATAAGAGAGAGAAACATTAAATAACTGCTTCAAAGGAGAGATTTCACTACCAGCAATGTCCCAGGCAAGAGGTAATTTGTAAGCAGCAGAGACAGCACTGAAGCAATGAAATTTCATTAGTATTAGACTTCTTCATTCTAGAGGTTTAGCACTGTGCTTTTACTACAGACAAATTTGTAAATGAGAGAGGAATTTTAACAGTTTATAGACTTTTCCTGGAGAAATTAAGGGAGCTGTAGCTCTGTGGCACCAACATAAAAAGTAGATACCGTAAGACTGATGTCCGATTTTGGTTATCAGGGCACAAAGCTCAGTGTGCTCAGTAGAAATTGCATGCTCACATTCAGAGTCACTGTTCCAGTTACTCCTTGCATTTCATGGCGGCAGTTTGTGCTCAGCTGGATCCAGCCTGATGGATGTTCCTCTAACACCATCCATCGTGCTTTAGGAGAGCAAGGAGGGGAGGTTATTTGCTGCCTGACTAAAAGAGCGAGCATGTTTTGTGAAAGATGTGAAACTTCGCAGAAGCTGTATTTCCCAGCAATCACCTCAAAAAGGCCCATCCTCCAGCTGGACTGGAGCTTCATGCATTATGCTACAATTTCAATTTGCTCTTCTCAACAGGCTTTGCTCACACACATATCTTTGCAACCAGTTCCTGGGGGAGGGATTGGTTTATAATACACTTGTTAAAGTGGAGAAGTGAGACTGTTTAAGGGACTATCTTAATTCTCACTGATTCTCATGCTAATCCTGATAAGATTTCTCATTGTCCCTGAGATTTCCTGAGATCATTCTCTATCACTGTTCTCTTATTCTCTATCTTTAGAAACCCTCTGTTGTGTTTTTAACAGGCAGACTTACATTCATAAGAAATTGCAGGGCAGGGGGTGGGGAGGGAGCACGAGAAATTAAATTATTTGTTAAAACACAAAAGGAAAACAATGAGTTAAATTAGTGAACTGTTCTTTATCAGGACCACTCCTAGCATGCCCACAAAATGGGGCTTATCAGCTTTCTAAGGAAGGGAATATTTTGTACAAGGTCAGCACTTACAGCTCAATGACGACAAGAAGAGTGGCTGGATTCAAGTATTTGAGCTCTTTGCTGAAAATACACAATGAGAAAAGAACAACAAATGATCCTCTGATGCTAAAACCAAGAAAGACCTTGTGGTTTCTATTCTGCTCAGGTAGACCTCTTTTATCTGAGTATGCATTGTTCAAGCTTTTAGGGAAGCTTTGATTTCTCAAGGATTAAACTTCAAGAGAGAATTTTAAAATGTATTTCTGCACTTTATACTTTGGGAGTCAACCTGCCTTCAAGATTTTTTCCATAACCATACACACACAAACTTACATTTTAATAAGACCTTCACATACCATTATTTATTGCCTAGGTGCTGAGAGCTTAAAACAACATTTTTGCTAAGGATTTTGTGAAATAATACTCCTGCATTTAATGTTTTTGATGTATGTCTAAAACCTCTCTTCTCTGAGCAGCAACATTACTTCTGTCCTCTATATGAAAGTTGCCATTTCACACGGAGGAGCAAACTGATGCACAGGCAGCCCTGTGGCAGCCCAAGTGACCTTCTGCTGATGAACTCCAGGTGATGCTCACGGATGGAGCCAGGTACCTGTCTCTTAAGTTGCTGTCAGTCGTGATTGGTGCAGTTACATTCTCCCTTTGCCCTCATAAATGTGTTCCTTCATTACACAAGCACCGAGGCTTGTCTGATCCATTCATGAGCCACCAAAGTGGGGTGGAAACAGGAAAAGTGTGTGGTTGTCAGACAGATCCATTTCCAGAGCTGACTCGCTTCCCTGTGGCAAACACCTGAGGCTGTCCCATGTTGGCTCTAAGCTGATCAAAAAATAGGATGGTACCAACAAAGGTGTCCAGGTCTATTAGGAAACTGCTCCAGATAGTGGTTTTTTGAGTTAGTTTTCATCTCTGTCAGGCCCTGGTTTGACTTAGTTTATGACAAAGAAGCCACCCTGCTGCTACAGGAGTGGTAGGTAGGACTGACATACTCTTCTGAGAGGAGTCTACATTTAGGGTGTTTTGAAACAACCATGGAATTGCTTTAACCTAATTCAGAAGGACAGTTTACCTAAAAAAAAGAGAACAGTGATGTTTAAATGGCAGGAATCATGCACCTCACCTGACAGCGCATCTACGCTTGGAGCCACACTGAAATCCCACTGCTCCAGACAGATCATTGCTCCCTGCCTTATCTTCCTACATGCAGCTCTTCCATCCTGCTGCCAGCAGGTCTTGTTGCTTGGCTGCTGGCACACTCCACTCCTGCCAGTGCCTCTTCTCTGACCTGCTCCCCCAGCAGCAGCCAGCTCTGGCTCTGCTCCAGGCTGTGAAGAGAGAGGAGAGGTCAGAGAGGAGTAGTGCAGCCTGCTGCCGGGGAGAGGACACCAGAAGGAGCTTGGTGCAGCAAGTCTCTCCCTTGTCAGCAGACAAGGCAGGGATGCTGGAAGCACAGTACTGCTCACAGGAGGCAAGGGTCACATCCCCTCTTCCCTACTTGTGAGAGAAACAGGAAGTAGTCATGCATCCATGTCCTGCATATCCCACCTGGGAACATATTTATCACTCACTGAGCTGCAGATTTGTTGCCATCACCCCTGTCCCTGTTCCCACAGAGCTTGCCTCCTGTCATTGACCCTGCTCCCCACCTGCGCTCCTGCTTCAGAAAATCCCACCAACCACCGCTCCCTGCCCATGCCTTAGCCATGGGTTAGTGTTGTGGCTTAGGACCAAAGCCCAACTGGGCACTTTATAGTTCTTCAAAGTGTGTCCCCACTGCTAAACAAATGTGGGGCCTCGTGTGCTCCCACTGAGATGAGCAGGACACCTGTCCCCTGCACTGCCTCTCATGCAGATCCGTTCCTTCACACGTGAAACCAAGGATGCGTCATGAAAATCAGCAGGATTGTGTGACTACCCGGGAGAGAGACTAGGAGGCAAAGTATAGACTCAAAAGAGTTACTCATAAGCATAAGGGGTTGCAGCCAAATTACGGCACCACAACTGATGTTTCACACAGGCTTCTCACACCCTTCAAACATTCAGGTCCAGCATGATTTAACTGGTCACTAACAGTCACACCACTGGCTACTAATCATAGTAAAACGTTCCAAAGCAGGTCTAATTTTGCAGCATTCTTGGTGCTTGTCTGTTGATCCAGATGTCCCTGGAGCCAACCTTGCTAGAGTTACTTATCTGTACTGCCAGATGATACCGGGGAGGATTTTCAAAGACGTGTCAGAGGAGCTAGGATGCTGGTGTTATCTTGGCTGTCCAAAATACTTTATCCTCCACAGGCAGCTCTAACCTTACAAGAAACAAAGTCCTTACGTCCAGGGCCGGGCTGTCCTTTAGTTTGACTTCAACATGAACAATCCCCAAGTCTCCAGTAAACTTTCACTACCTCGTGACATCACAGTGTATAATGTGAACTACTACGTACATTAACGAGTTAGCACACTTCCATGCTACAGAGACGGGCTGATACAACAGTTAGGACGGGGTGCTGAGTCCTCTCTCAGGCCCGCTGGACCCGCACCTGTGGCTACACAGCGGCCCCACGTTCGTACCGGGCACTGCCCCCGCCGAGGCGCGGGGCACCCCTCGGGCCGCCTGCGCTCGAGCACCGCTACGTCCCGCAGCCCCCGCCGGGCCGGGACAGGGGCATCCCGGCCCCTCCCCGGCCGGCCCCGCTCGGGGCGGGGACTCCCGAGTT
>VXAD01005099.1:72863-163842 GCA_013399195.1 Dicrurus megarhynchus | reverse complement strand
GCCCCCGCCTGCTGCGCCCCGCAGCCCCCGGGCGGCCGCCGCAGGAAGGTAGGGCGGGCTCGGGGGCAGCGGCCGCCGGGTCGCGACAGGCGACCCCGGCTCCCTGCGAAGGGCTGAGGGTGAGTGGGCACCCGGGGCGGAGATGGGGCTGCTACCTGAGAAGAGGCGGCCCGGGAGGGCGCTGGTGAAGCGAGGTGGTGTGGTGTCATGACGACTTCTTGGGAAGTGGTCAAGCGACTTTTTGAGCAGTGCTGCTCAGCTGCAGGGAAGGGGGAGTGTGCTGGAGCGGGGCTGGACAAGGTGAGAGCTCGGTCTGAGAAGGTGGCAGTGAGCCCGAGTCACCAGGTGGGCTCCGCAGGCTGGTGCATCCCCAACAGGATCAAACCTGGGCAAAGACTATGGCCCTTGGCCTCCTTGGCATCCGAGTGCCATTGCATTCACAAAAGGCCATCAAGAAATGGTTCTAAGACGTGGTCTGAGTGAGAATTAGTGAGTTAGTGAATGAGCTGGTAAATGAACCTCTAACTAGGTTCCTACGTGGCAATGACTGTAAAGCCTTTTGGGGAAGTGAGGACCATCATTAAGATCTGGAGTTCAGCAGGAGTGAGGAGTGCCGGTGCTACCTCCACCCCCAGTCAGCTGTGTGTGTGGCCAGTAGCGCGATGTTGCCTTCTTCAATGATCTCCGTGTTGTCCTTGGTTTTGGCAGATGCCACGCTCTCAGGAACCGCTTAGAGGTTCAAATATTTATTTTGTGGAGTTTTCTTTGCAGTCTTTCAGGGGGAGAAGAGCCAGCTTTGAGGGTGGTGAAGGAGTAGTTTGTCGTGGGTTTGTCAGTAGTTTTGGGGTCCTGCTGTCAGGGTGCAGTAGTGATGGTCTGTGCAGAGATGTGCAGGTTCTTTAAGAAGCTGGAATGATCATGAAGAGGAGCACATGGGATTTTGCAAGAGATGAGACCACCTTCCTGGTCAAAGTAAATAACTATGTCTGATCTTTGCCTCAACAAGAATAAAACCGGTTTTCTGCAGAATGGCTGAAGCTTGTCCTTAGTCCCTTGCCAAAAAGACTACTTGCTAACATCCAAACCACCATCTGACCAGATGTTCTGTGATTGTGGGGTCTCAACTGCAAATCTGCTTTCTTTTCTTTGCCTGTTCCACCCCAGTAATTAATTTTTTATTTCATGAGGAGATGACAATGAACTAATGTATAGATTGACTTCTAGGTTCAGCTCATCTGGGAAACTGATGGAAAAAATAAACTGCTACTTTCTGCCTCTGGATTCCTGAAAGGTTTAGAAGAAATTATATAATCCCTTGCTTCCTTCACCACTGTGGCAGTGATGAGGAACAACATTGCCACATATTTGTTCAGGATAATGACTATGTGGTGTTCTGTGGTGTTGTGGTATTGATACCACCTAGGTCTTGCAGTGTCAGTTTTTGTGATTTTTGTTGTTGATGCTTTGTTACTTGGCATTATCCTAAAGCCCAGCTTTTAAATGATTCTAATTATGGAAGAATTTCAGCACTAATGGGAAAAAAGCCTGTAATCCTGTGGATTCAGAGAGTTTCTTGAAAATATGCTAAGAATGGCGTCAAAGAACAAGAGGCAAAAGTAATGCACATCCTAATTTAGTTAATGATTTTTGAGGAAATCCTAGTGGGGAAGTAGAGGAGAGGCTGCTCATTTTACCTGAGAACTGGCAGCACCTTGCCGTGTTGGAGAGCTTGAGGCTCTGGAAAGCCCAAGTGTGTTTTGGTGCATCTCCAGGTAAAAGAAACACCACTGCTGTGGTTTGTGGTGTTGGCCACGTTGCTGCTGAGGTCTCATTTGAATCCCTCAGTTAAGTTAAGGGAAAAATTTTAGTATATATAATAGAGGGTGGAGTTGTTGCCAGGTTAGGTTTGAGACCATCAAGTGCCTTCTGTGTTCAGCCATTTGACTTGAATATGTTGCTTCAGGCTAAGAAAAATCTACTTAAAGTAAAGATAGGGTTTTGGGGATAGCAGGACTGAACTTCCAGAGATTTCTGGTCTTGAAATAGAGTTGTTAAATAAAAATATAGGGGAAAAAAGTAATGGTAAAATAAAGTGAAAGTGGTCTGAGGTCTGTCTTTTTTTCATGAGAAGAAGCACAATAGCTAAAAAAAAAAATTAATGGGTGATTTAATTTTTTTTTTTTTTTTACATCGGGAAACATGATTTTTCACATCAGGCTATTGTAAGACAAGATGGGAGCATTTACCAAAAAAGGCAGCTCAAATTGGTAGTCTGTGGCTTCTACCAGCAGCTCTGGAGAGAGGCATCGGGGTGCAACTGCTGTCAGTGTGCTGTATGGCTGTGTGTAATTGCTGTCTGGAGGAGAGGGACAGGCTCCTTGCACAGATCTGTGCGTCATCGGGGTGGGATTGCTTTTTGCTGTGTCTTTTATGTGTTTTCAGTGTCTTCTGTCTGTCCATAAACTATTGTCAGTCCATTTCTAAAGCCTGTAGAGGCTTTCAGGTATGGGAGTTTTTTTCTCTCCTGCTGTTTACAAGGATGGTGTTGGACTATGTTGGGATGTGTGAGCCAGCAGGATGGCAGCAAGGAAAAATCAATGAGGCCACACTTGTGTTTGCCTAGTGCCTCTAGGTTATAACTCTGCTCACACTTACATCACTGAATTAATGCAGAAGACTGATGAGCAGAGTGTTTCCATAGATGAAGTTGAATATCCTTCTCTTTGTGGCTGTATAAAAAAATAAATTGCAAAAGCACACAAGGAAATTATTTGGTGCTTACTTTGAATCAACTTTAAAGTTTCCTGAAGCAGGGTGGTGTTATTTATTTCCCAAGCACAACTGCAGTCAAGCAACCAACACCACCAAAAGAGGGAAAAAAAAGACACAGACAGGATGGGAAAGATGGACACTTGTCCATAAATGGCTCCCAAGTCTGCAGGAAACTGCCTGTGCTTTTCCTGACCGCTGGTGAGGCTCTGTCAGCAGAGACCATGACTGTGCAGCCAATGGGAGGGTTTGACCACCAAGGTTCCAAGCGTCTGTTTGTGCCTAAAGATGCATACATAAAAAATGTTAACTAAAAGCAGCAGGGAATAAAGTAATTTAGCTATGTGACATCTCTGGGAGCTGCTGGAGCTGCCTGTTCTGGTGCTTTAGGGAGCTGTGCTGCTCCCAGCTCTTTTGCTGCTGGTTGAGCCTACGAAAGAGCAGATGCTGCTGCTCTTGCTGACAAATAACAACCAAGATTTGGCACTGACAGCATATGACGGTCATCTGAAGAATGGGAAGAGTTTTGTTGTGCTGCAAGTGTAAAGCAAATGCAAGTTCATAATCCCACCTATATTTGGTGGAGCACTTAAAGCTGCATTGTTGCTAATAAAATTACATTTATAAACTGTGATTCTAAGCTCTGGTTGTGTTAAGCACTGACCTGGTAACATGTGAAGCAGATTAAAACTCCAGCTATATGGAAACACACAGATTCTGCCAGGTGTACCTGCTCCTGCAATAGATATTAGCAGGGTGTGCACCCTCAGAGCGTTGTGGACATGTGAGGTGTGTTTTAAAAAGTTATTCCGCGGTGCCATGGCAAAAGAAAAAAAATACTGCATTTGGAGTTTGAAGTAACAGCAAATTCTTGTCACAATAATTGCAATAACAAGGTTATGTTGGCTCTTGTGCACTGAATTTGGGAGGAGCCCTCTTCAAGAGTCTGGTTGAGAAAAGCTGGAATTCCTTGCCTTCTGGGCAGATTTATTTCCATGGAGGTGGGGAGTGTGGTACGCTGCCAAAGTTAACCTGATGTTATTTTGGATGCGCTTTCATGTCATACCTAGGAATATAAAAGTATTTACCTTCAATGATTAAAAGCAAAGAATAAGATCTTGCTGCTGGGCCCATTTGTACTTTGCCTGGGATTATAACATATTTTGAAACATGATGTATTATTGCCTAAAACCAAAAACTCTTTTGAGATTGTATGTTTTTAGGTGTTACTTACACTTGTATGTGTTTGTCTTTTGGTTCATTATAAATGCAGACTAATTGTCTTTTGTTGCTTCTCGTTGGATTGAAGGTTTTGGTTTTCTTTAAACAGGAACTATTTCCAAGAGGTTACTGCTTCTCTGCAGTGATGACTGATAAGAGTCTCATCTTTAATTGTCTGCAAATTATTTTGCAGTTATATCCTTGAAAATATGTGGAATAACTGTTTGGAATTTAGTAATACAGCAGGCTCATAATAACCTCATTTGATTTAGCATTACACTAGTGCTGAGATTTTACTTAAATTTACATTTGGGTTTTAACTTTAGAATGACAATGCCATTTATCTTTGTCAGTGATATGTAGGGCTTATGCCAAGAGTCCTTTTTAATTCTTCTAGAAATCTGGTTAAAAAAATGTATCAGATATTTTCATTACGTAATTGCATCATAGTGTTTTCAAGCTGGCTTCACATCCTTAAAAGTATGGTGAGTTTTGTACTGCTTTTATAAGAAGTTGCTCTACCTCTTCATGAGGAAGAGCCAAAATTCTTAGAGAAAAACTTGGTTATTCTGAAGTTAAATTGATCCATCCGTCTTTCCACATCCTGTGGTGTAATAGCTTGTCTGTTTTGGATTGGGACTTAACTTTTATAAGTTTATTCATTCTGTGTGCCTGGAGCAACGTTTTAGGATTACACAAAGACTTTGACACGACAGGGCTTTGGGAGCTGTGCAGGGAGTCCCATCAGGCTGTGTTTGCAGGAGCAGATTTGCCCTGGCTGAGCCAAACCAAAGGAGCCGCATGGGTTAAAGCGGCCTCTTGGATCTCCAAAGATTATTCCACTCTCTCCACCTGTGTGCCAGGCATGATGAGCTTTGCAGTGTGCAGTGCTGCTCCCTAAGTGCTGTGTTGAGGAGTGAATAACAGCCTGGCTTTGAGGGATGCAAGTGGCACGTGGGATGCTGCTGCAGAGGAGTGCAAAGCTGAAGAGCCGGGTATTGGTTATTCCTTGGAGTGTGTTACCTCTGGGCGCCTCCTTTCATAACAGATAGACAAACTGGAGAGAATCTCATTCAGAGGAAAAAGGTGCTAAAAGATGCAGGAAGGCAAGCCTGCAGGGAAAGCCTGAAGTACGGGTACTTGTTTTAAATGGGGAAAAGTAGGTTTTGAGGGAATGTGCCAAGACTCTTCAAACTAAAAAAAATAAGTTTTTTTGAAGGACACTATGACCGATTGTTCCCCAGGTCCACTGGAAGTAGGACAAGAAGTAACTGGCTTCGTTTTCAGGCAAGATATTAGGAAAATCTTTTAACTCTGCAGTTGGTAAGGAATGGAAAGACTCCTTAGAAAAATGTGAGCTGTGGGTGTCCACACAGGGAAGGTCTAGGTATGTTTTTCATTGTGCTTCAGGGCAACCTCCTGAGGTCCCTCTGGCTACATTTACCTGCTCTGCAATTAGAGAAGCAGTCTGGCGGATACAATGTAATTAGCCAAACTGGAATTTAGCCTGAACAGGGATCTAACATCAATGGAATAAAGAGAGGTAATGGGGTCTTCTAAGACTATAATAAGCAATATTTGCCCTGGCTTAATACCTCACTAGAGAGACCAGACCCCACCATAATTGTTCTGTGTGATGACTTAGTGGACTCCAGAGGAAGGGACACTAGTTGACAACTTTTTTCCCTCCAGCACTTGGAGGTCTCTTAGCAAATATAAACTGACCCAAAGTTGCTTATCTGGTAAGATTAACACAAGATAGGAGTTTATGGCTTCAATCTGTTAGTACCTGGGGAACAGCCTTGGTCTGTTTTTGCTCAAATATTCAGGCTAATAGCACACACTGAGCGAGGTTATTGTCCTTGGAAGAAAAGAATAAACTTTTATTGAAAGCAGTTTTCATCAGCTGATAACCAAATCTGGGGAGCATCAGCCAGCTCTGCCTGTTAACAGTGGCAGCTGAGGTACCAGAAAGTACCCAAACACAGGAATCCTTCTCCAAGCAGTCAAGGAATAGCAATACTGGGCTTTCATTGTATTTCAACTGCAGATGAAATGTGTTCATAGTATTCCATAAAGAGGAGATGGTAATGTTTTTTATGTCAATGATGTCACTTGCAAGCTTGTGAGGTAAATGATCACTAAGAATAACCTTGATTCTTACACACTGTTGATTACCTGAAATAGTTCTTCCTTCATGAATTTTTGAGAAGCAGATGGGTAACATTATTCTTCAGAAAGTCATTCCAGCATTATGAGACTTCATATCCAATACCATAGATTTCTTTCAAAATCTTTCAAATACCTGCTCAAGGCTTTCTTTTGGCGTATAAAAACAAGAGAAGTTTTTCTAGGTAGCTGTGGCATGGAAAAAAATAAATCTGGGTGTTTACGCCTTCTCTTCTAAGGGACCCAAGGATCAAGGTGATAATTTTTTCTGCAGATGCCTTGCTCTGTGGTGGCCATTACAGTTGTGCCATTGTTTCCTTGAACCCAGAGAGACAGTTCACAGGCCTTGTACAAAATGTGAACCTTTTATGACTGCAGTAGCAGGTTAGAAAAAACCCATTCCTGTTTTCTGTCTTCAACTCAAACTGTTTCATGGGACTGCTCTGGGGGCCAAGTGACCTGAACTGCCCAGTAGCAGTGGCACAGTTAGTGCCAAAAATGGTCTTTTGTCACATTTCATGTTTTGAAATAAGAAGTGAGGACAGTTTTGAGGACACACAGCTTTCCTTGCTCAAGCTGCTCTCAAGGTGGCCAATCTTTCTGTATTCTTTTCTAAAATTTCCTTCTGTGGAGACAGAAGTGTCCAGAAAGAGAGATTCGGACAGGTAAAAATTCTCCTGGACAGCCCTAGGGTTTTGACTTTACATCTCCAACCTTTATCTGCCTTCTTATGAGGCAAGTGTTTAACTTCATTGCTAGTAAGGTTTTCATCCCAGTTAGTTCAGTCAGTTCACATCGACATTTACTCAGCCAGCCAGGCAGTTAACAGAGATGTGTCTGCTCGGGGGCTGCACGGTAGGTGCCAGCATGCCAGATATCTCTCTCATGCCACTTTCACTGAGCTGTGGCCACGGTTCAGACTGAGGTGCAGCTGGGGGATCTTTGGTGTGAGCCCAGAGCAGAACTCCAGCGGCCCCTGACAAGGGGTGCAGGACTGAAATCCCGCAGTGAAGAACAAAACCCTCTCACAGCTGCCTTGCAGACTTGTGCAGACAGCGTGATGAGTGCATCATCACTTCTTACAAAACAGATGTAGAATTTGGAAATTTAGGCAGCATTAGGGAGGGACCTCCAGCCTTTGCTCAAGCAGTCTGGCTTGGTTGTGGTAGATCAGGCTGTCCTGCAGCCTGGCAGTGATGGCTGCCACTCGTGGCACAGATTAGAAAAAAGACTTGACATGTAAGTGAGAAAGTCTGTGTGAACCACCACTAATCTTTGATGGCATCTGCAGCACAGCCCACTCTTATCGCTTGTTTTAATATTAACCTTGAGCTGAGTTTGTCTTGGATGGCTGTTCAATGCTCCAGAGCAGTGTGCAGTGGATGTGAGTCATTTAATCAACTTGAGTGTTTTTGTAGCCAGAAGATACGCACCAAGATACTTTCGTGCATGAGGAAATGTTGTCCAGAGCCCTTCCGTGTTTGTAAGTCTAGATCAAATGACCTGCAGTTCAGTGGAACAACTAAAGGAGGAGAAAAAGGTGTAATTCAATTTTTCTTTCAGTTGTGGTATATGGCATATGTATCATGCAATCTGTATGCATACACTCACCCTAATGCTGTTTATTTTAGTGTTTTTGCTTACAAAAGTGACAGGGTGACGTGCTGCCCTATTTTGAGTTAGCCAATCTCTCAGGGTAATAGAAACCATGTGCACAAATGGACTGACGCCTAGGGTAACAGAGAGATGAAAGCCATGATTTTGAACTCGCTCTCGTGGCAACAGCTGGGTCAATTTCAGCAGGAGATGGCAGAAATGTTCCCAGCTGTTTATGCAGTGCTAAGTGGAAGGGCTTGGATTTTCAATGAGGTGTTGTTTCCCCATCTGATCTTCTCTTCCATCTTCAGTAGTCTTGCTTTTGAATGTGCCATCAAGCTCAGGTGCCATCAGGAAAGGCTCTGTCTGTGAATGCTCATGAACTGCGCTGTCAGAGAACCTGCACTGTCAGAGAACGGGTGGATGGGGTATCCTGTGGTCACTGCTGACCCCTTGAAAAGCACAAGTCCTGGGTGTGATTCTGGGGGAACCTCTGGGGGATCATTTGGCTCTCTTATTAATTTTTTGCAACATTTAAAAACTAGTGCTGTAATTTGTGTCCACCCTGTCACATGTATAAATCAAATAAATAAACCTTCCCTTGTGTCTTTGTGTAATGATAAATGTAGTAGTTCCAGCAAGCTATTAAAAGACAGAAGTCTTGCTTCTCACCAAAGTCTTCCCAGTTTGCTTTGCAGACTGGAATAAACTGGTTTTGCAGAGTTCTTTAAAAGTCAGAACAGAATTGTTCTGTCTTTGCAAATCCCAAATCTGGGGTACTTGTGAGAAACATCATTCCTGATGCCACCTCTCCCTGTCATGCAATGGAGGCTTCTCTTGTCTCTGGCAAAAGACCAGGAAGACTTTGCAGGGGGTCATTGGCTTTTGAAGTCTCTTGGGACTGTCAGCCAACTGCTTCAGATTTTATATGGAGAACCTCTGGGTTTACCTTCTTGTGGAAGAAAGAGCTAACCAGCAGCTCATTTAACAAGTGACCCACTGAAGTTTACTTTGGGTTCCTCAAACTAATAGATTTCAGATGCCGCTTCAGGTGCAGTGCTTTGAGTTCTTCTGGAAGAGACAAAATTCTGTGTTCTTTCCAGGACTGACCTCGTGGCTTCTGCAAACTGAAGGAGTTGAAACCTCTGCCCTTCCTTGTATGTGGAAGACAAATCTGTGGGCCTTGAGAGCTTAGCAGGGAAATGCCTACAAGACCCTGATAGGCAACTTGTCTGTCTTAGGGATATTGCTAAAATGCATTCTTGCCATTAGTTTTGATGAGGTAGGGTCACTTTTTTTTCTTTTTGTGTGTGTGTGTGACACGGTCTGCTGGGGAAAATTAGCCAAGACAAAATTATGACAGAGAAGCAAATATCAGTGATGTGCCAGGGGCTGGACCTGGTTGGGAAATGTGTGCATTTGAAAATGATGTTAGAACCAGCAAACATTAACATCACAGAGTTGCTGTCACTGCTTTGTCCTCCCCCTTTTTCCATCATCCATCCCCAGCCCTCTTCCTCATTCCTCTCCTAGCAGCTAGCTAAGTCAAATAATCAGCTGAGAGCTTCAAAGTCAGTGCCCTTTATTTCGCATCCTCTTTCATATTTTACAAAGAGACACTGTTTGAAATGCTAGGGGGAAGAGATGGTAATGTCTATTGATATGGCATGTAATGTTAGAAAATATCTGCCACTTAGAAGCCTAAAAATGATAGGAATCAGTTCCAAATCTTTCTTGCTCCCTGCAGAGTGGATGGCAGTAGTGGAGGAGTGAGATTCATCCCATAGATAAACACAACGGGGTAGGAGCTGTCTGTAAAAAACCCCATATTTTTAGTACTGGTGCCATGTCTCTTTGGGGCTTTCCTCATGGTTGTTCTGCAGCACTGAAACTTTCAAAGAAGTGAACTTTGTTTCATCCTGAATAGGGTGAAGCCACAACATCGTGTTCCTTTTCCCTCCCTCTTTTGAGAAAATTAAACAAGAAGCAATTATGTGTCAATTGGTTGCTGCTGAGCTGAAGTGTTTCTTCTTCGTTAGATGTCTTGATTAATGGTTTGATCTTGCAATTATTATTCATTATGAAATCTGTGGGAATTCTGGGTGCATCATGAGTTCAGGGTCAAACCATGTAGTTTTTCAGTACTGTATCCGTATAATGGTCAGAATTAGTGATAAAACATTGGAAAATATCCTTGATTAGAGAGGATGGTACATAATTGCCCAAGCCCATCCTCCATGGGCTTATGATGCTTGGGTCTATACTTGTTTTGAATAAAAAATATTTCAAATTTGTGTGCTTTGAAATGAGCTTGATTTTCTTCTCTATAGATTGGAAAATAAATGTATCAGCTTGTACTTAAAATCCTAACAATTTGTAAGCCAGCTGTTGTTCCCTTTCTAGACAGAGTGAACTAATTGCCCAACACGCTGTTTTATTTTATTTGGAAGACTTTTACATAGCTCTAGACTAAAGGCACTAATCCATAGCCATATCAAAAAACAGGAAAGGGAGTATGTTTAAAGCTAGAATACGTTTCATTCTGTGAAACTCCATTATCTGGTTTTACTAACTAATGCTTTTATGAAATAAGGAGTTAAAGAAGTAAAAAAAGTGAAGTTTGGCTTTTTGAGTCTTCCCTGGCTGCCCAGTAAAACCCAGTACAACCAAGTGAACTGATGGTGGGTTGAAGGAACAGTACCCTTGGTACCTGTTTTAAATATCCTCTGTCTTACCTTAGGGTTTTACACTCGGAAATCTAAATACCTGTAGAAGTTCCTCAGCCTTTTGGTTTACCCACGGATAAGAGTTGATATTTACTTGCTTTATGAGATCATAGATATCTAGTGACAAATACTGCCCTCTCTTGCTCCTCAGGCACAGAAGGTTGTCCTGGTACTTACCCAGGAGGGGAAGATGAAGAGGAAGGTGTTTTTTGATCCTTTATATTTCTCTTTAGTCTAGAAGGTGTGGTGGACCATTTCTGTTTAGACATTTGCATTCCACTTGGATTAGAGAGATGGCTGCACAAGTGTGAAATGTTCTTATTTGTGTGAAAACATTGGTTTTACTCTAAAGCACCTTCCTTTTCCCCAGTTCTTAGCCTCAGGCAGAGGCTCTGAAGTCAGTGGATAGGCTGCCAGAGGCATCCCTCTATGTAAATCAGAGTTTTGTGCTGGAACTTGCACAAAATAAACTCAGTTTATCTGGCTAGCTGAGTATTTATTGATGAATTCTGCTTGTTGGATGCTGTGGTTTAAATATTGAAGTGAAGTCAACCTAGAGGAAAATAGCTTTTTTCCCCTATTGTATGGATTATGACATCTCCATATTTCTCAGCCAGAGCACTTCAACTAAAGCAGTTATGAATACAGGCTGAAACCACGGTCTTGCCTCTGCTTAGCAGAAACTGAATTTGACAAGCAGTGACCAGTAGCTGCTGTATCTGCTTCTTGCTGTTATCCTTAAGTGCTGGCAAAGGCATATGGGCACTGGAAGGAATTCAGCTGATTGAGCTGCTTAAGCAGTTTTGAGAATTTACTTCCATTAATTTCAATCTGTTTTGGCTCCTGGTTTTGTCTCCATTAGATATTATTATGCTGTCAGCCTTTGGATAGTGCTGGAACGCTGCCGCCTGATTTATTTTTTTTATTTTAGAACCATAGCAAAGAAAACTCATTTGGCTATTTTCAAAGCTGTATGTCTCCTAGAGTAAAATCAATCTCTCTTTTAATAAATGTATATTTCTCCCATATGTTGCTGGGATTTCCAGTGGCAGAGCTGTTAGTCTTCGGTGACCTTTGAAGGTCTGAGGAGAAGTTCCCCAGTGCAATACTGCCCTTTCCTACCCCTGCAGCCCCCAGATCCTTTGGCTGCAGTGGATTTATTCCTCAGAGGCAGTGAGGAGTGGTAGTTATGCTGTGTAAATTATAAATTAGATGTAAAGCTTCCTGAATTCATAAGTACCCACAAATTAATACTTTGGCAAGTCTTTTGAAACCCTGCTTCCTGTAAGTCCCAAACCTGCACTCAGGGTGATGGTGAATTTACAGGGGTGTCCACAGTGGCTAATATAAACCTGGCAAGTGAGTTCCCAATACCCATTTCCTGTGGAGTTCAGGGTTATGATTTGAATTCAATGGAGCATTAGTCACCTAAATTCCTCTACGGATCTGGCTTCCTCATGCTAATTTTGGAAGGGGCTCTTAATTTTACCAAATCCATTTCTTGATTCTTAAAGTGATGTAAATTCTGTCACTTGAAGTCAATGGCAAGCATCCTTTTATCCTGTGCATGCTTTTCTTATGAGACACTTACTTAGGGGAAAAGACACAAACCAGGAAGTGGAGTTGGAGGGAGCTTGAGTGTGGGCTTTGTGTGTGAAACGCAGAACCTCCCAAGGCATCGAAGTTTTTGGTGTTCTGCATGGAGGTCGCTAGTGCAGCTCGCCTGCAGGTAAAGGCAGCAGTTCCCCCCAGAGCAGTAATTTGTATGCATGTGGTCGATTTCATGCCATCAGATTGGAAATGAGAAGCAAAAGGAGCAGAAAATAAACATCAGTATTAACAAAAGGAAAGCAGAGGTGAAATGCNCAGCATGCCTACATGCTGTGAGGAGGCGTTGGGCTGCACTGGTAAACTGAGGCACGCAAACCTCAGTTACCATCAATTCAGTCGCTGGTTCACGTGGGCATCGGACCCCGTTAACCTGTGAGCCAGGCTGGGAACAGCCTGGCCGGCAGATATTAACAACTGGTGATTGCTGCCTTTTCAGGGGTTGTTACTTGTTCACGTTCAGACTGATTTACTCTACAAAAGTAAAGACTCTTGGTTTCAGTTACCATGCAGTGACTCAAAGCTTTTCTAATGAGAATTGAAGTCAGAAAATAGTTTTCTTCATTTCAGTGTAAAACTTTGCCTTTTTTTCCTTTTTCCTGCTAAGCCAAAGAGTTTTACTTACTGGTGCAAACTGCAGCCTTGTGAAGCAAGTGCTGATAAACTGCTTTTAAGTGGAGCCCTCAGGGTGATGTTTGGAGCTTCCTAAATTGACTCTTGCAGCACTCACATCCTTCTCTCAGGCAGACAAATGTGCGCTGCACTGCGGAGGCTTGGAAAAGATGATGCACAGAGAGTGAGGAGCTAGGAGAGACTTAAGTGCATGCTAGACATTCCCTCTTCCATAAAATAAAAACACACACATCCAGACATAGAATTCTCCATATACAGATCATGTTGGAAACCCATTTAAATTGAAGACACACACTCATTATTGTAGAAAGCACTCTTATCACGGGACTGGTTTCCATAGGCAGGATTTACTTTCCTGAGCAGCCTTCCTGTGTGGGAGAGCCTGACTGTATATGTGACACATTGCTTGCTTTTCTTGGCACGAAGGTATTGTTCCTCAGCCTATTGTTCCAACATCAAATCTTTGGATAAGATCGTGGAGTGGATCCTCCTGGAAGACATGTTAAAACATGTCGGAGACAGGGAGTTGTTTAGGCACAGCCATTATCTGAATTGGAAAGATATGGATTTGATGGATGGACTGATAGATGGATAAGGAACTGGTTATAGTCAGTGGCTCAGAGTCTAAATGACAACCAGTAACGAGTGGTGTCCATCAAGGGTCTGTACTGGGGGCGATACTGTTTACTTTGGGCTACCTGACCTAGTGGAATGTGTGCCCCATGGAAGTGGGTTGTACTAGGTGATATTTAGAGGTCCTTTCCAACCCAAACCATTCTGTGGTTCTGTAATGCACTGCAGATTTTTTAGCTCTGGAGTTTGCCTGTGGGAGAGACTCCCTTTGTGGCCTGCTTGTTGCACTGCACCAATGTGGTGCATGCAGAGCACAGAGCAATCCGCTGGTGGCTGGGTATGGAGAAGGCTGTGTGCGTGTGTGCAGTGGTGTCAGAGATGTCTCTGCCTTAGATAAACTCAGGAAAGTAGAAACGTGGAGAAATAGAAAGATTTCCTGTATTAATTCTTTTTTCTTTATTTCGGTTCATCATGGAGTTTGTGCAATGTGGAAGTTTCACTGTTGGAGTGGAAATTCCCAGTTTAGGTGGCTGCAGGACTAGGTGTCAGCTGATTTTCCCTGTGATTCCCTCAATGCCTGATGCCTCAGAGGGAACCCACTGCTTTTCTCTCATGCAGAGGAGGAGTGTATGTAGCAAGTTTTGCACTATGGTTTCTTAAGAGAAAACCTCCTATGTCTAAGAAAGCCAAACTGCAAAGAAAAATAGAAAATAATAGTAATATGAAAGAAAAAAAAAGGAAAGAAACAGTTCAGACATATAAGGATGGAATATCTATAAAGCCAGCTGTGTTGGAAATTAATTCACTCAAAGCTTTAAATATGAATCAGTCATTTTGTAGGCCTGTGTTTTAGATTACAGTGTACTGAGCCTGTGTGTGTGTCCCTGCTACTCCTAAATTAATGATGTAAGGTAGCAGGTTTTTACGAGTGTATGTCTTGTGAGCCCTTGTGGTGCTGGTTACATTTAGCTAAAGGGGACTGTATGAATTGACCTTTCTCAAGGAGGTCTTTGCCACGGCTGCAGGCATGCTTGTTCCTTCCTACTGATACCTCTGCTTTGAGGTGGACTTTGTTTTACTTGTGCCACATACTGCTGCTCCAAACGTAAAATATTTGGAATTACTCAACCTTGCTGAAGAATAAAGTGCAGCTAAATGTTGCTTTAGGCTCACAGCTAAAGAGTAGGCTCAGCCTTCTAAAATGCATGGTTTTTCTGCAATATGGGGTGTGTGAATGTCTGGTCTGGGGTTTCTCTTCTGTGATGTTGAGGGTCTGTGGTGTAAGTGTTCCTGAGCCCATCCTTCAGGCTTCCTTTGCAGGTTGTGGAGAGACATGGACTTTTCCAGTGCTTGACTCACCTTACTTATTTTAGATGTCTACTCTCTAGTGAGATGAATCATTCCCTTAAAGAGCCTGTCTGCCTCATCTGTCCTGTCAAATAACTTAGCTCCCCACCCCACTGTGGGAGCTTCCTCGATAGTTGTCTGCATGCAGGAGTGTTTCTTCCCTCCTGGCTCTCCCTTGGAGTAAACCAGCTAATTGCCTCTGAAACAAAACGTGGGTGTTCATGAGGGATTCTTTGCTCCTGGAGCTGTCAGCAAGAGGAGCAGTGTGCCAGGTTTGGCTGCCTCCACCCTCAGCAGCCCTCCCACTCCCCTTAGCAGGCTTCGCACTGGTCGCGTGTCCCTCATGAGGCGTCAACACGTGGTTGTTGGCATGGGCTGCAAAGCCAAGGTTTGAGTGGGCTGCAGCGAGCAGCTTTCACTATTTAGGGTACTTTTGAATTGAGGGAAAACCCCCAAACAGTAAGACCACAACAAACTAGTATGCTTAAGGCCTCAGGTGCTTGAGAGGAACCACAAAATTATGTCCAAGCTCTGTAAATCATAGGGGATCAATCTATTCTCACAAGGGCAAGCCTTCAGTAGTACAATCAAATAAATTTGCCATCTAGATGTCTGAAGTTTTACAATCTGAATCTGGATCCCATGCATTGCATTTCAAACTGATAAAACCCCTGCAAAATTTCACCCACGAGCTGGTTTTGTTCTGCTGAGTGTGGTGGTACACAGGCTACAGACGGAATAATTGGAGATGAAGATGTGTATGTCATTTGTTTCTATGGGTAGCAAATATTTATGGTTCTTGATGGAATTTATTGCCACAAATGATTTCCACTCACATTTGGTCCTGCCTCAGAGGTAAAAAATTAAACTGTTGCACCATTTAATCAGAGGATTTGCTTAAGACATCTGTGTATATATTGACAAGTCTTTTGTTTCTTTGGAAGCAACAGACTGCTTGGCAGGGCAATGGGATTCCTGAGTTTTTGTTTATAAAAATGGTTAATATGTTTCTGTATTTTAATTGGCTGTTAAAAAGTAAGGAGATTAAATAGGAGGGAAAGCAGCTATTGAGTTAAAAAAGATGAAAATATGATAAACGTTCTAATTCCCTTTCAAATGTAAGCAGAAGGGAAGGAAGGGTTTGGGCTTTTTGAGCTAGTGCACTGAAACTAGGATTGGTCTGGAAAGAATTTAATGAATTGTGTGTAAATTTAGGCTGGAAAAGCCAAACATTTTGCAGACTTACAATTTTAGACCTGCTGGTTTGTGAACCCTTTGCACATTTTGATTTAAACTTTATATTATGATTTCAGATTTTTAGGACAGATTTTAAATAACCGTCCTTTAAAAGTACATCACATATATACTACGGGTTATTAAGGGATTATCAAATGACTATCACAGATGGCTATGAGGGAGAAAAAAATCTAGGAAGAAGTGGTCTCCAGAGAGACGTCTCTGCAGATGACTGACAGATTGGTCTGAAGGAAACATCAGTCCTTATCTTTAAGTGTGAAGTACCTGGAAAAAAAATCAGACCTTCAAATATGGCCTAGTTTTCCTAACAAAGCAATGGCATCACTTTAGGATTTTCTTTACTCTGTTGGTTATCTCATGTGGTGAAAATTTAGACATCACTCTGAGTAACAGTTTCTGGATATCCATTACCCTTCAGGAGTAGCGGAAGTCAATGTCCAGCCAGCGCTTGTGATAAAGTCTTGCTGAAGATTGATTTTTCTTACAATGCTAATTTCAGTTAATGTGTCTGTAAGTGAAGCTATATACAGAGGGATACTTTAGGATATTCAGTATGATTTTTTTAAGTGGCATTGTAACTTTCCAGCTACTGTCATCTTTTTATATTGTGGAATATGGATATGTTGATGTTTGGGAAACACCAGTCATGGTGTCTGGTTGGATGAGTCCTTACCCTAGGGAGAGAGCACACCCATGGTGATAGGCAAAAATGCAGATTGTCTGAACCTATTTTCTGGCTCCTCCTGGGCAGCCTTGGGGATGTCTGTCTGAATTTCATATCTGGAGCTGTAAAATCTGGGCTGTAATAGCTCCTCTGTTCCTCTTCCTGTGAAGCCCCCTGTGAAAGGAGCTGCTCCTCAGCCAGTTTGTACAGCAGCCACAGGGACCTGCTCTCGGTCATTCTAGAGATTTCCACAGTACAGGTGAGAAAATCCAAATCATGATGCCACAGTCAGGTTCACTCTGAGTAAATAAAATTGCAAAGTCAAGAGGGGGGAAAAACTCCTCAAATAAGGATTGTTTTTTATCAGGGATAAACCTGATTTTCACAAAGTATCTGTAGAGTTTATTTGAGAAGGCTTACATGGAAACGCTATGGAACAGGCTGAAAATTACCTTGAAAACTATAAACAAAGGCTACCAATGTACCTATGGAATGGCTCCTTCAGGAGGATATTTTGTATTCCTGGAAGTACCCAAAACGCATCCCCGACATTTGTGAGTTACCCTCTGCTCCGAGAGATGTGCTGGATTTTCACCCCCATTCATTGTCTGTGAACCTTGTTGTAAGGCAGCTATTGAGGTGCCCTGTAGGGGTGTTCAGGAGGTGTTAGGAACAGGCCTCTCTAATGTATTCGTTAGTGAATGGAAATAGGCTGTTGCTTCCTAAGGGGCCAGGGACCAAATGTGAAGTTTGAGAAGCTATTCAAAAGCATTGCTGTCAGAAAGGAGCCTCGGGTCTGATCTCTGGCACAAAAGTAGCATTTACGTAGTGCTCCTAAATTTAAAGAACTATATAAAAGTTTGATCTCTTTCTGTTTTTTCCTTCCCACTCCCCCTTCCCCTATTTTTTAGTGAAACTGCATTAGTAAGTCACTGGGGTTTTTATTTCATTTTCATGTGTTTATCAGAGTTTGGAGTCAGTGGGAAGGCAGTTTATCGTCTTTAAGATTTAAAGAACCCGAGTGTAAGCTGCAGTGGGTCTTGGATATTGCGCTCTGCTGAAAAAGAACCTCATTCATGTGGTTCATTATAGAGAATTTTTTTTCTTCCCTGTCAACTCTGTGCAGAAGGAATTCTTGCTGAATAGTACCACAATGGCCACCCTGCAATTCCTCTACTTAATGAGCTACTTCTCACACAAATAGATTTCAAAATAACTGGGCACAGATGTGTAGGTATCTGGGTGGTTGGTAGGTTTTTTGGTTTGGTTTTTTTTTTTGTTTGTTTGGTTTTTGGTGGTTTTCTTCTTTTTCCCCCTGAAAACGATTGTCAGTCTTCATTTTCATTTCAGCTTTCAAGCCTGTTGAAACAGCAGCATTCCTGTCATTGCAAACGTTATTCAGCCGTGTGAAGCGTGACTCATTCTGAAAGATTACACGCATTTCCCTCCCTGGTGTGCACCTATCCTCCTGCTGTTCGCTGTTTGCAGGCTGCCTGCTGCAAGCAGAGGTCAGGGGAACATGCTGCTGCAGAACTGCCTTGCTAGCTTGCTTCCAGGCTCCTGCTGTGCAGGGTATAGGAGTCCAAGTTTGCTGCAGGCAGGAAGTCTCAGGGTGAGAAATGCCACTTTTGTCTGCTTCTGGGGGAGAAAAAAAAATCACAATATCCTTTTCAACATCTCTTTACAGTAAAAAAAAACCCCAAACCACAACAAATCTGAAAAATAAACCCTAAAGGAACAATAAACCTCATACAGACCTCCTGGCTCACACTCACTGTAGACTATGTTTACTTAGGCTGCAAAAATATCAATTCATGATATCAGCTCAAGACAAACGCCGTCTGGTCTGGTGGTCCTCTTTAATAATCTTTCTTTTCTAATTTTACCTTCTCTTTCCTGCATTCCTCTCTGGCATCAGAGGATCCCTGCTGTCACCGTGCTGGCTCTTCTCCTGGTGCCACAGACCAGTCCTGTCTGGGGGCTCAGTGCCTCACCTCGCTGATCTGCCTCCACTCTCTCCAGCTAATTGCTATTTCCTGCATGTTTTCCAGGGCTTCGTTTGAAATACAGTCCGGTGGGAATCCCGAGTGGGGTTTCTGATTGTATTTTATTGAAAGTCAGCATAAGCCTTTGAGGGAGAAACCCCATCCTGTCCATTATGGAAGCTCAGTTAATTGAGGATGATTAAAGGGAAGCTTGATACTACCTGCCCAACCGCAGAAGTGAGTTATGGAGCCTGAAGATGAAAAGCCATGAGGAATCAATCTTAATTTAGTACAACTTAACACCGTGCTTGTATTTTTATCTACTTGAGGGCAAGAGATGACAAGTCTAAACTTCCCAGCGTGACAGCGGGCAGAATTAGGAGAAGGTGGTGCAGATGGGAGCACAGAGCCCCGTTGCTCTGCAAGCACGTGTCTGAAAGACCTTTTCTGTCCCACTCTGTCTGTGTGGGAAGTGTTTCTGGAAAAGCTGACAGGATCCCCCAGGTTCGGAGCTGAGGGGCCTTGCAGGGAGTGCAGAAAGCACTCATCAAAGCTACTTCCTTGGGGCTATGAAAGTGAGGAGTGGTAGGGCTACAGGCAGCCACACTTACATATTTTCAGGGAAAAAAAGAATTCTGGTATATCTGTCAGGCAAGTGTGGGAGAGGAAGAGGACTTTTCTCAAAGCCCACTAGAAGCTTGTTTTTGAATAAAATCTAGATCTTAGAAAACAGGTTGCTCGCAGGGGTTTCCTTTGGTGATTAGTGCTTGCAATCCAGGTTCCTGTTTCCGTGGACATTCAAGCAGAGATACTTGATAGGTATGAAATAAAAATTATATCACTCTTTTCAGATGTTTTGCTAGAAGATTTGGTTACTCAGATCTTGTTTTAATTCATTCATTTCTCACAGCTTACTTGGGTGTCCTAGAATAACTGGGTTAACACATGTATCCTGGATGAGGAGCACTTTCTTTCTGAACTACCTGCATCTGCTTTCAAGGCTGATCATTATAAATCATGGTTAGATGCTTTTTCACTGTAGCTGAAGCCCTGCTTTATTCTGAAATGTTTTTCATGTGTAGACAAGTCCCCAGGAAACTCTCTTTGTTTGAAATTAAATCTCCTTAGTTTATTAGCCCTTGTAATTTGTGCTTGCACTGCCTTTAAGGTGTTTTCTGGTTTGCTTCGTTTTACAGACTGTAAGATGGCACATTGAGTTACAACCATGGGCAGGTCCAACCCCTTCCCTCAACTATGAGGCCTCAAGGTTCCTGAAGTACATTAGCACTTCTCAGGTAGGTTTTTTGTTTCGGTCTCCATTTAGAAAACACTTTGCCTGGCACAGATTGTTCCCTCATATCTAAGGAATTAACCTTGCACCAAACTTTGTTTGAAACTGCTTTATTTCTAAAGTTGCTTGACCTGGCAGATGGTCAATATGAAGATAAAGGTCAAAACACAGGTTAGAAAGAATGCATTATTTCCATGCTATTTATTTCCAGATGGGTTTGTGTCCTGACAGGAGTATGGCATGACTGAAATTCTAGATGTGGTGTTTCTCTCTCTCCCCTTTCTCCCTCTCAGATGGAAAAATACAGAGCGCTCTGTATCAAGAGGGTGTATTCAACCACTCCACCTCTCAATAATAATATGATAACCTGGCTCATTTTACTTCAAAAGGAGGCATTTGAGGTTCCCAGTAAAATGAGAACAAGGAGTCAGACCTTAACTTGAACAAGTTTTTTCAACGATACCGATAGAATCTTGATATTTTCAGGACAAAAACAATGACTGTGAAAATTATTTTATGTGCTTTTTAAAATATGGCATTTCCAAATCCAGATTGTGCTGATGGATACTTCCAGCATTCAGCATATATGGATATTGGGCCATCATGTCTTAACAGAGACATCAGTTATGAATAACGGCATTTGCGTGTGCATTTTGGGTAATAAAAAAATGGAAAAGGTGCTGGATGTTCACAATTCCAACAGGGCAGCTGCTTTTGGTACCCAAGTCTGTCAGCAACTGACCTGTGAATACAGAGTTAACAGCATCATTACTTACACTGAAAAACAGCAAAAAGCCCCAGGTGCCAGTATCACTGAAATGTCACTCACGTATGAAATTCTTTGTTAATGCAGTGCTTTCGAGGCTGGGATGAGATTAATTTGAAACACCTCTCAAAAACAGGATAGCAGAATGTTCATGTATCCTCCAGCTTGTGGGTACCCCTGGCTAAACTCTCAATAAAATTACATCTCTGCTGCCACTCATGCCAGCACTGAGAGGGCAGGATGCAAGAAGATGCATGTGGGGACAGCAAGAGATGTGTGTAGAGCTGCTTGATTTGTTGTACAGAAGTTTAGACTGCGGCAGACATATTAAGCTGAAAACATCCTTCATCTCAGTGACTTAATAAACAGTGGCAGATGCTGCTAAACTCTACTAGTTGGGTCAAAGCCTACAAGGACATCAATTAACAGAGAGTTTATTGCTTTTGACACACTCAGCGAGAAGTTTCGTTCCCAGAGTAACTGACCCTGGTTGGGGGAATAAGCATAAGTGAAAACAAAAAATGAGAAGAATCCCTGTTCCTGACCTGGCAGATGTTACAAGATGAATAACTGACAGGATAACACCATGACTGGTATGAGCACTTCTGAAAATGGGATCCTGCTTATGTAGAGGAGCATGGGATGTCATTTTCCTTATTTGCTGAGCAAGTGTCTACTAATTACTGTGCCTGAGTTCAGCCCCATGCCATTAGCGTAAAATGGCTCAAACTGCTGGAGCAGGAAGGTGCCATGTCAGCTGGACCAAGGTGTGGCCAGAAAAAGATTTTTCATGCTGGTGTTTGATGATTAGAAGAAGCATCTTTCTTGTGCTGTTGTTTGTACGATAGGAGTGAGCAGAAGCCCAGAACGGGGTGTGAGCTCAGTGCATCAGTAATTCTTGCAACAGACTGATGACAGTGCTAAAGGCAGGTTCAGGTTTGGGGTTTTTTTTTTGTTTTGGGGAGGGTTTTTTTGATAGCAAGAGCTATTAAGTAGCAAGAGCTGTTAAAATTTCTCCAAACTGTCTGTTGTAATTGATCATAATGCCATGAGTCAATTAAGTGGCAACATTTCAGAATCTTAGTTTTCTGTAGAGTGTACATTATTCTTCTGTGTCATATTAGTGCTTATTATTGCAATGCCATTTATTCCTTAATTGTTATGTGACTGAAGGGAAATGGGTAGAGGGGTGCAGCGCAAAGCATTGCTTAAAACTTAGCGAATCCTGAGAACAGCATGAAGAGATGCTGCATCTGCTTTTATGAGGTTTCCATGGGAATTATGAGCCAAGCAGGAGCAGGGACATGGTGATGCAGTGTGCAGCTCTTTGAATGTAATGCTCCAGGTAATGATCTTTCAGAGCATACACTTCTTAAAGAATGAGTGGTTTATTTACTTATTACAAGGTACATGCTGGAGAGTGCCTACCACATTAAAGGCTGGGTTCCAGGTTTTACTCTCACCTCTGCGTAAAACTGTTTCATTTTTGTGGTTCCAGGTGGGACCAGAGCTGTGCTTTTTAGTTTGGCTAAGACTGAGAACTGAGCCTCTGCAGTCTGCTGTAGAGGAAGGAAGGAGCAAGATGAGAACTGTCTGTTCAGGACTGATATTTAACCTGGTTTTCTCTGGTACTGTCCTTTCCACCATTTTAGTTGTTGCCTTTCTGACAGTGCCAGCTCCCGTTTCTGCAGCTAGGGCTGGTACTGGGCTCAAAGAACAACTTTTCATCATGATGGCTCAGCTGGGTTCCCGCAGCTCTTCTCAGTCTTTGCTTTCTTACCTGCATGTTAGCAACCTGTGCCCCTGCAACACCTGACTTTGATGGCTGGGCTGCATGGTTTGAAAAGCCCTTCAAGAGCAAACTGTGGATGCTGATGCTGGTGTAGAGCAGTGCAGCCTTTCCTGGGCAGAAGTAGCCACAGCTTTAGTGCTTCTTCTGCTTCCCCTTGCCTCCTTATCACTGCTCCGGTGGCAGCCGTGCGAATTGTACCTGCTCTCCATCGGTGCAGCACTCTCCATCTCTGTGCCTGCCTTTTCCAGAGTGGCTCTGGAGGAGGAAGAAGGAGGGGTGGAATGTTGTGGCCTGGGGGTGAAATGCTGGCCTGAGCTGCTGGATGGACAGGCAGAGCTGGTGCTGCAGGCAGGGGCTCCTCCGTAGGGTGTCACTTACAGGGCCATGGCTGTGCTGGCTCAGTCACTGTGGGTTTGGCTGTTCCAGGCTGCTGCTCAGCTGCTGGCAAAGCTGACTTCACCCCCCCAGTGATTTTTGACATGCCCAGGTTTCTGGCGAATCCAGTGCATTTTCAGTCTTTGCTTTCTTGGTCTGTTCAAGGGCTTTGACTTACAGTGTTCCTCCCTGCAGGGTCTCTATCTCTTCTTTTGCAGGGCTTTTATCCTGGCTTTAGACTCTAGATGTCCAAGCCAGCTCAGCATAGACACACATGCCATGATTCCTCTGTTTAGTTAAGCACTTGTTTAAATCCCTTTGTAGTTGGAGAAGGCATGTGTTGGGGTAATGATTAAATCCCTTCTGGAGCTGAGACCCAGGCCACTCTGGGTAAGGTACGCGTTGCAGGGACACTGTAACTTTGTAATTACAGTCTTGATTTTGACGTTATTCAGGATGCAGAATCCACTCCAAGGTTTGAAAAGAAAAAAAAAATAAACATGTAAATGCTGAAACATCTTCTCCTCATGGAAAAATGAATCTGGGTATAGTACTAATGCTTAATTATTTGCTTTTTGAACTGCATTGCTCTCTGGGGAATTATGTAAGCCTCAAATTTCACCAAGCAGAACAGACAAACAAGGAAAAAAATAATCACATCTTTGTGGCCATGTATCAGATTGACAGTAAGACTTAAATTAAACCAATGAACATTTTTCTTTTTTCCACTTTTTCCCCAGAAGGCAAATTAAAAGCATATTAAAAGTCCTATCTTAAAATGATATATCCTTTGATTTCAACAGATTTCATGTGAACACACGAACCTGAACAGCTTGAAAGGGTACTCCAAAACTGCAAAAAAGCCCTGGTCAATCTGTCTTGATGAGAAGTTTAGCCTCATCCATCGAATCAGAAGCAAGCAATGCCGTCTCTATTCACTTGGGTAAGTGCTCTCTTTAAAAGAAAGGAAATTGTTTCATGACAAGTAGCTTCAAAAAGCCCTATTCTGCTGCTGTGGGTTTACAAAGGGTGGGTAGCAAGGAACCGTGCTGGGGAGGCATTTCTTAGCCTTGGCGTGGAACATGCACGTACATGGCAGGTAACACCTGCAGGTAGTGTGGAGGTGAGGCAGGGTGCCCTGTAGTCACAGGGAGTGGTTTTGGTTAATTTGGGTGGGTTTATATTTCAGTTGAGTTTATTTGAGCTCTAAAGACCAAGATCCTCAGAGAAGGAGGTGCTCTCATGTTTCATTCAGTGGCACTGCTCTGTGGCAGAACAAGAACATGCCCCTTAGAGACAAATCACCCATACAGGAGAGAAGATTTCTCTTGGCTACTGTTGCTTCTTATTTTCTGAATGTTCTTTGCAATATATTTCAAATTATACTTACCTGATATTAATAGGTAAGATACAGGTTTGCATGATTTTTTTTCTTCTCAGCTTTTCATGTTCCTATAAAAGTTAGGAGAGACGCTGTGTTACCCCATGCTCAGTTCCAAACTTTAATTATTTGACTGTAGTACTGAGTTACTGCCTGAGGACCCTTCTAGTAGTCAGTAGGGAGAGGCAGGCACGTTCAAGTGGAAATCAGCTAAGCTAAATAGCATTCTGGAGGTAGGTATAGCTTTCCTTTGATTATAGTGGAAGTCTGGCATAATGTGGCTGCTGATTTTAGATGTCTTGGCAAAGTACTCAAAGTTCAGTGGAATTAACCTAGACCTTGTCCTTCAAGCTGCATGATCACTACTATTAGACCTGAGCTCCTGTGTTAATGTCCTTTATCCCTGTTGTTAAGGATCAAGTGTGGGTTGAGAATGGTATTTTAGTTGAATTGTCCAGTAGGCACAACACAGAGTTGATTTCATCTGTGCTAGGAGGTGCAGATTAGGCATGAAGCTGACCAGCACTGAGATATTTTGCTAATGGTTTTGAACAAAACTGAACTAGTGTGTGTATACCAGTGCTTTATATGTGGTGCTGTTTTGTCTGTGGTCCAGGGAGCATGAGTGCCAGATTTTCTGTAGTCATGGAACACTAGGGCTTAGCAGAGATTGAAATTGATGTCAGCTCTCCCATCCATCATCAGATAAACACATACAGTAAGTAACCAACGAGGATGCATCACATGAAGCAGCTAAAAAATAAAAGGGAAATACTTGAGGTTACAGAGAAGCAGTTTTCAATCCACCGGTTTACATCTGCAATCTTTGGAGCTCATTACTGCATAATTCTTCCCCTCAGACTCACTTCCTTTAGTTTATGACAGACAGAAAAGTAATTTTGTTCTGAGGCAAAAATCCCCTTTAAACATTTTTGTTATCTCATATGTTTCATGAAGAGCAAATGGGGAGCAGCTACTTCCAAAGAAGAGCATTCTCTGTGGAGAGGATGGATGGAGGACAAATGTGAAAGTTCAGTGGGAGTGTTACTGGGAATCCTGAATTAAATGCGTATATGATTAAAACCGGAATAAAACATGCTGCTTAGGCTTTGCCTCCTTGAATGCTGTAGAAGAAGTTACTTGTGAATGGGAGTGAGCAGTGCCTGGAACATCTGGGGATGTTTTTAGATTAGTATTAGTTGCTTCCACTACTGGGAGGCAGCAATGTTTGTGCTTGGGGGACAGGATTTCCCAGTGCGATACATAATTGCAATATGCATTAGTGAGCTCTAGTTATTAGCGCTAAATCTGCTTAGATTAAGCTAAGTCAGTTACAAACACCGCAGGCAGGCACTCAAACTGGGATAACATAAATGAATAGGATTTCAGAAACTTACCAGCAGAGGTTTAAAGAGTCTTGCTGCAATACAGTATAAATGACATTTCAGGTGCATCCTAAAGTGTATGTAGGAGCTTTAGGATCCAGGCAGGGGGTCCTTCTTTTTTTCCTGAGCTGCTTGAGCTCAGTTGTCTTCTTTTGAAAGAGAAGGGGAGAAGGGGGAACAGAGAAAAGGAAAGCTGGGCCTTAACTTGCATGTGTTTATAGCTCTGTCCTGTGGTCTCTGTGGTCGCTGGAGTACCTGCAGTTTTCAGGCTGGATCAGCTACAGGTGTCCACTAGAACTGTGCCGGAGCAGACAAAGCAGCGTTTGTGCCACTCGGCTCTCACTGCGCTCCCGGGTGATGCAGGGGCCAGTGTGATGCTTCATTCAGTGCAAGCTGCAGCCCAGTGTCTATTCTGAGTGTAGGGCTCTGTGCACCGTGACCCTCTGTGAACCCTGGGAGCAGGGCGCAGCCAAGGGACACCGCTCCCCGCTGTGCTGCGCCGTGTCCCGGGTCAGCGTCGCTGCCCTGCTGCCGGCGGGGAGCAGAGCCAGCGAGCCCTGCCTTCCCTGCGCTCGCACGCAGCCGGGGAGAGACGGCCCCGCGGGTGCTGTTGGTGCTGCTGCCAATGCCCACCTCTGCCCCCACCTCTATCCCCACCCCAGGGCACTGCCTGGAACTCTGTAACCCAGCTCCCTTCTCCATTACGGGAAAATAGGTCAGTTTCTTTGGCATGTTTTATTTTGCTGTTGATGGTGGCAGCAGCTGCTCTCTCCGGATGGTGAGGAAAGGCCTCGCTAGTCTTCTGTGACCTCCGCACCTTTCTTTTAAAATCATGATCCCTTTTTAGGTAACACATCTTTCTTTAAGTAACTGAATCTTTCTTAGGATACCTAATTTGTTTATCTTTTTCATGCTGCATTATCCCTTTGTATGATCACATGTGGGCCAGGAATTTTTCGAACCAGTTCCTTTGGAGAAGACCTTATTTACTCTCCTATATATTTGTTGTTGGCTAGATCTCTCTTCAGGCATAAATTTGAGTGCCAGAAGACACATCATCCCTGTCTTTACCCTCATCTGTATTTTTTTTCCTGTTTTCCACCACTATGAATCTCCACTGTGAAGCAGTCCACATGAGCAGCAATCTGTTTGGAGGCAGCCTGAGGTTTGTCTGCACCAAAAGCATCTGGGCCTCTGGATTGTGCCAGCTGGTATGGTTAGAAGAGTGTCACGGACACATGTGGCCATCGGTCACTGGTGGGCTCATCACTAATGCTGTAACTGTCCTCATGTTCACTTTCAGCCAGCTTCTCATTCCTAAGGGATTACACTGGTCTTTGTCCATCACTGTCGCTTCTGTAGAAAGCCACATGCAAACAAACATGTTGATTCACTTGGTTAACTTCTGAACTTTTTCCCTAATGTGTGTTGAATGTATTAAAAGAAATCTCCCCTCTTTTCCTCCCACACAGCTTTATGGGTTGGAATCCTGTGAATTAGGATTGTTCTTAAAAGCACGCTAGGCTAGTTTTGCACACCCTGTCTCCTCCTGTTTTCCCAGGGAAAGGGAAGATGGTTGAGGAGAAGACAACCTCCTAGGGTATTGTTACAGTGTGCTTAGCCAGTGTTACAGCAAGTGTCATACCCTATCGGTGACTTCCAAAACCAATGCTCTTCCAAAACCAATGCTCTTCCACACATTGTTTCATGAGCTGAATTCATTTCAGCCTACCTGTTTGTCATCTGTGTAGAACCTTTAGTGCTGGCCTAACATTGTACCATTATGTATGACGTGATTTAAAACATGTCGCATTTTACATATTGATGCAAATAGCCAAAATTATTTCAGACCCACACGGTTGCTACGGATGACTGTGGTGTAGTGTAGCAGGTGCTCTGACAGTGCATCTAGGAGCACTGTCCTGTCATGGTCTGTGCACAGCACATAAATGCTGTGCTGTTAGTGCAGAGCGAATAATCTCAGTTGTACAATTTACAGCACAACTGATTTAAAAAATCGTGATTCTCTTCTCAGTGCTACATGTGTGTATATCAAACTCCTTAATTTTGTTTAAGTTTAATGTTTAGTGTATGATTTGAATCACATTTGGAACAAGCTTGGAGGAGTGGGAATGAAGAGAACATACTGTTTTACAGAGTAGGGAAAGCCTGTGCTTCAGATGTGTGATTGCAATGGTAAATACCAGAATTTTTTAGTTTTAGTGTACTCTATGTGAACCACTGGGCTGTAGGAGGTGGGAATATGGCACAGCCTTGTAAAATCCATCTTCTCACAGAGGCAGGGACTGAGACAATACTTCTGTACAAAGGGGCTATTAATTTTTCTTCTTCTTTGGGATCTTCACCGAATTAGCAGCAATCTTTCTCTCACGTCTATGTAACAACTCTGCTGCTGTTGTAAAGTGCTTATTTTTAAATATGCTTTTTTTTTCTGTATCTTCCTGTCTACAGAGAAAGACAGGCATTTGGTTCTTGTGTCTTGTCTGTACTGGTGGTCACTGTGGGTCACATTTGTAACACCGGTTGACAGACATGGTGTGAAATATGCTAGATTTTTACAAAGTAGTATTGCATTAATTTTAAATGTATTGTCTCTTCTGCTTATGGCTTGGTTGTTGGAAGTTTGTGCAGCAGGGATTAAGAAAAGTATTATAAACTTACTAAGAAGAAAGCAAATTGAAAATAGAGAAATATATATAAACATAAAAGATGAATAGGAATAAGGACAGCACAAAGATTCCAATGTTCAATTTTACGTTTGTATAAATTTTGTCAACTTCTGAATTAAGGAAGAAAAGGAAAACTTCTTTGGGAAAGTTATCAGCCTGGCTAAAAGTGGTTTAGTTCTTGCCTAGAAAGGAGCCATTCCTTCTAATCATATTGCATCGAGCTTGAATTTTCTGGTTAAGTCAGTTCATCCTCAGAACATCCTACTCACTAATAGTTCTTTTTGCTGCATTAATAGTTACATCTTTTTTTTTTTTTCTTTTTTTTACATAGGCTAGGCAATGATGACAAGCAGTTTGAGCTGAGCATGGCCAACAGTGGCTGTGAGGTGCATCGCTTCGACCCCAGCATCAAGTCAGCACACATTCAGGAGGGTCGGCACCTCTGGTACCATCGCCTCTCCATTGACTGGAGGGATCCCAACCCAGCCATTGCAGCTCATAAACTTCACAGCAACACAAAGAAGCTGGGCACAGTATTGAATGAATTTGGGCATCAGAAGGTAAGGAAGGACTCGGGTGTCTGCTTTCTCATTGCAGGATTAGGTGTTGGGAAAGCTCCAGATCTCCCTTCTCCCTGCCTGAGGAGACCATGCAGTTTCCAAGGTTTTCTCCTGACAATGGGGTTTTTTCAGCAGTACTTGTAATGCATTTCTTTTAGGGCTGCCTTTTCTGTCTTGCTTTTTCTGTGTGCTCATAACAGCCACCATAATTTTAAATCCCTAGCCGTATACCAAATTCTTCCTTCCTCCTCCTCACTTCCTGTTCTCTTGAACTAACTGGTGACATTGGGTGCTAGCACATTTAGTCCTGTGGAAGTTCTGGTCTTTGCCTGAGTATGAAAACTAAACTACTCACACAGACAAGTTTATAAAGAGAAAACAATATTTGCAACAGTAATTAGAAGAGAAGAGGTAATGGATGGTCTGTTTACATTTTCGAGGTCACTGTTCCTAATTACAGTCCTCAAAACCAAAAACATCCTGTTTTGAAATTGGCAGCAATCTGTGGGATGTTTTTTAGCCTTTCCCAGTTTGTTTTTAAGGAACTATAAAAACATCATGAATTTTCAAATCTCAGATAAATGTTGCCGTAATACATTTCAGGAAGTTCCTTAGGTTGCTTTTAAGAGAGTTTTTCCTTCAGAGGATATACAAACATGAATTCAAATGCTAATATACTTCATTGCCTGCAGCTAGTTCTGCTTGTCTTTGTTTTTTAAGAAATAGGCAGCCTGGGCTGAGGAGGAGCTCTTCTGTAAGATTTACAAAGCAAGCAGTGCAATGTTTGTTTGGCTTGTTATTTAAAAATGCAAGATGTCCTTTTCAGTTCACTTTTTATTTTTTTAAGATATTTTCTTCTGGTTCAGCTCTACTGATTGGAACATTTTGAAGATAAGAGCAGAGAAAAGGAGCCTTTTCCTTCTTCTAAGTCATACTGTAACTGTAGTAGGCTGTGCATTAGTGAAACATCTGGGGAGACAGAGAGATGGCTTTTCTTTGATGTGTGCCTTGCATTGTTTTGATTTTAGAAGAATGAGTCACACAGCAAAAAAATTAATGACCCAATCCAGAAAAACTGTACAAGTCTTGTGATATATCAGACCTGCTGAGGTCAGTCTCAGGTTATCATGGTAAAACAGAGTGGTGTAACACCTTCTGTGAATGAGAAGGATGTAAGGGTGAATTCTGAGTGTGTAACTTTCTGACGTGAAAACAGCAGGCTGGATGGCAGCCAAGGAACATAATGCACACATAACACATGCAACCAGGCTTTCCTGTAGCTGTGTACATAGGACATGGGATTTAGTTAAGTGGTTTGGTGCATTATGAACAGTGTACACAGCCTCTTGCTCTGGTAGCATTTGGGGAGCTCCCTTGTGCAAAGCTATGTCTTAGTGAAGTCAGGAGCTGACTTTCTCCCAATGAGGATAAAGGTGTTACACACTCTGCAACTTTCTGGTGCTTTATATTTGTGAAATACCTGAGTGGGCTGACTGTCCTCACATTGTTCTGTTTGGGTTTTCTTTAACTTAGAAGGAAGGCAGCCTGAGAAGTTGTGTGTTGCGTGGAGACACCATTCTTGTGAATGTGAGTGGAATGTTCCTTCAACTGAATAAATAAGTTAATTCGAAACAGTTTCACGGAATATTTTCCGAAGCACTTCCTTTCAATTAGAAAATTAAAACATGTTCTTCGTCCCATTTTTAATTTAAAAAACCCTTCCGCCTACCCTCAATGTTGTTCCGTTCCCACTTCAAGGCAGGAATTCCAGGCTGCTACATTTGAAGTTAATGCCTCATTTTATCCTGCTTTTATTCTTTAAGATTTGGGACTTGATCCAAGACCCTACAAGTGACTGAAACTATTTCCACTGATGCTAGAAAATCAGGCATTGGCCTGAAGTCAGCACAGACAAGACCTCCTGGAGTTCTTGCTGTTGTAGTCTTGAAAAGAAAACTTGCAGTTTGGGGTTTTTGTGTGCAAGAGAATCAAAGAACTCGGATGGGCTTGTTTACACCCTGACTCAGATGAGAGCACACCTGCTATTCTGCAGACAGTACTGGGACCTCATCCACACATGGGAAACCCATCCCAATATTTTGGCAAGAAATACAAACACTTTTTGGTGTCAGAGTGGATGTGAGAAGAGATTAAAAGAACTTGATCTTTCTAACCAGCTATGTGGCAAAACAGTCCTCAGTTTTCTGAGTGTAAATAGCCTGGAGGCAGAGGACTTATCTAGTACTATATTAGGATGTGGCTGACAAAGGAAACATGTAGTCAGAGTATTTTTGGGAACTCTTAGAGTGTGAAATCTCTTAAGCCCTGGAATAATCTCCAAAGGATATAATGGGAGTCTTATTTCCTGGTATACAGATCTAAACTGAAAATTTACTGGTGGATCTTCTGAGAAGAGCAGTATTTTATCAGCCACAGGAAAGGATAAAGATGTAAAAATTGATCTTGCTCATCTTCCCTTCTCCTCCCTCCTGCCCTCAATTTTTTTGCTGAACACGCACACTCTGTAGTGCACTGTTGATGAGCAGTGGGGAAAAAGGGAGGAAGCCACTGAGGGCCCATGATTCTCTTTCTTATGGCAGTGGTGTTCAACTTTAAGAAAGCTTCCACTTTCCTATTCTCTAACTACCTACTGGGGTGAGGATGCTACAGTGCTGGTGTTTCCCATGGATTAGTGATAGGTGAATGGGAAGCTTCCTTCCTACAGAGTTGTTGGATAATTCAAGTCAGAAGGGATCTTGAATGGCTTGTGGTTCAGTCCTCTGCTAAAAGCAAGTCCAGCTGTGAAGTCAGACCAGGTTGTTCAAGGCTTTATCCACTCTGGTCTTGAAAAGCACTGAGTTTTCTCCAGAATAGAGACTGCCCAGCTCCTCTGGGTCAGCTGTTGTCCTGCTGGACTGTTGTCATCATGAAAATGTTTCTCCTTATATCCAGTCTGAATGTCCCTGGTTTCAATTCATGCCTGTTGTCTCTTGTCCTACTTCTGTGCACTGCTGAAGAGCCTGTCCCCACTGTCTTGATGGCCTCTTTGTGGTCTCTACAGGCTGATGTTTTTCCTCCCAACAAAACTTCTCCTGCCTAAGCTGAAAAAACCCCGTTCCACCAATTTCTCCTTGCAGCGACCTTGTTGGCTCCCACCTGGCCTCACCTCAGTTTATTATCACGTGTCTTGTGTTGTGGGAACCAAAACTAGGTGCAGTATCTAGATGCACTCTTCCAAGTGCCAAGTTCAGCGACATAATCACATCCCTTGGTCTGTGGGCCGTGCTCCTGCTGGGATGCTGTTGGCCTTCTTTGCACCATGACCCCCAGGCCCTCTCTGCCAAGCTGCTCCCCAGCCAGGCAGGCAGTCCCCAGCTTGTATCACTGCAGGCAGTCCTTCCTCCTCAGGGGCAGGACTCTGAATTTCATCAGGTTCCTGTCAGCCCACCCTTCCAGCCTGTCTGGGTCCAGAGCAGGGGTCTAACGTGTCTATTGGCTGGTCCTGCGGATTTGGTGTCATCCGTAAACACGGCAGGAGTGCCAGGTGATGCCTCCTCTAGGTGATGGTAAAGGTGTGGAACAAGATGAGTCCTGGTGTAGGCCCTGTGGCACTTGGCCGCTCACTGACCTCCAGGCAGAGTACAATCCATTAACCACTGCTCATCCAGACTGTAAGGTCCTCGCTTGGTTACAAGTTTCTGTGGGAGACAGTTTCAAGTTTATATCCCAGTGCTCTTCTGGACCTGTCACAGCCAGTTCCATGGTCTTGCAAGGGGATCATCAGACTTGATTTCAGCTGCAGGGGGGCTAAGTTGTCTGTCCAAATGAACCCTTCATCTAGTCCCAGTACAGACTGGTGTTGTTTATGGCATCAGTATCATCCTCAGAAGGCTGCTATGTAGTCCAGATTTTAGTATAGAATAAAACTGTAAGGGAAAGACCATACTGAAATGTGAGCTCCCTCTTCCCACTCTAACTTTATCTCCTCTTCAAAAAATCCTAACCCTAAACCAGAAATTCAAACCAAGCTACTACGTGTGTTCTGTATTCCAAAGATTGTGCTGTGAAGCACAATTAAAAACCTTTGACAGAAAGGCCCTGAGCAGCCGAAGCAAGCAAGAGTTCACGCTGTCCCAAATGGGCATGTGTGGTCACACATACAAATTCTTATTTCAGAAGTAGTTTTCCTCCCTCTGGAGCTCTGCAGGACAAGTCTCTTGTTGTGCCCTCAGTAAGTGCTATGAGATTGCATTCCTCGGCAGTATGGCTCAGCAGTGGATGAAATTGTTTCTTGTAAAACAAATTAATCTGGAAAGGAGAAACTGAGAATGCAAAGTAAAACCTTAATTTAATCAGAAAGTACTCATAGCTGTAACTTTCAGGGCACAGCAGAGCTGTGTTCAACTCCCGCCATTCAAGTTATCTCAAATCATGTAAGAGACCAAACTGTGTCTGTGTTCGTTATGAAAATAAATGCAAAGCAATCTTTACATCCTGATTTTGATTTGAAGGCTTTAATTTACACTCTCTCTTCATGAAGATTTTTTTTTCTGTAACAACTTGGCTAATGTTGCTTTGTTTTGTTGAATAGTCTTCGATTTAGGATTTCAAAAGGAAAAACCTCCTTCCCTTCACCTGTTATTTAATACTCAACTTCAAAACACTACACCCTGAAGTCATTTTGATTAATAACACCATCTCCTCCTAGGCAAGTAATTTATCACTTGCTCTTCTCCTCAAGTAGATACTATAGAATTTATTTCATGCTGCACTTCCAGTTTTGTGAAGGCTGATGTGAAAGGAAAAGTATTTAGAAGAAAAGATTTACCATTTTTTGCTTAAAATCAGCTCTGTTGAAAGTACACAAATAGATATAAAGTAAAAGTCCAGAGAAAATGTATAACAGCTTAGTTGTGCATGGTATTTTTATTAACAAAACAAAAAATAAACTCTTCAGGTTGGGAAATGTCCGTGTTCAAGTTTTGCAGCAGTGAAATCCATGTAATTACTCTTTACTATGCACACCTTAGGGCTGTAGGGACCAGAATAGGCTTTTGAATTCTTGACCCTTCCTAGGCAAAATCATTTAACTTTGGTTATCCCTTGCAAGGCTAGCCTTAGGTATTGCCCAGGGAGCCTGGGGGTTGCTTAGTGTGAGCTGTGTTCGCTGAGGGGCTGCTGTGTCCTAGCTGGGTGTCTGGGTGCCACAGTCAGCTCAGCTGTCATCTTAACTCACAGCAGGACCTCAGTACCAGCTGATGAGCACCTGCAGACTGGTCCTGATGTGGAACCCTGAGCTCAAGATGAGAAGCCAGGAGCTCAGAAGCCCAGGAGCTCTTGCAGAGATATGAGTTGCTGTTGCTGCTGCAGCCGGGGGACAGCCGGAGCGGAGGCACAAGTTCAGATCTGCTCTGCTATGTGTGGCTTAGTGTCGGAAAGAATAAATGAGACCAGGTCTTTTGAATCATTGCATCACAAATCCTAAAGTCTAAATTCCTGGAGTCTGGAATTCTGTCTTGAAAGGCCAAATTTTTTCTTTGCTTTTTATGCTTATTTGGGGCTTTTCCAAAATCTCAATTCTAGAAGGAAAAAACCCACCCTTCATCTCATTTTTAGCCTCATTATTTTCACATTCAATTTTTCTTGTGCAATCAATGGTCTTTAGGCTTAAGTGGCCCTTTTTCTGCAGCTGTTATTTACCATTCACATATAGCTGTGAAGAACAGCCTTTGCTTTTGTAGGATGATCATGCTGGCCTTTCTAAGATTTCTCCAACGTGAGAGAATCTCTATTTCCTGTAACATCTTATTTGTGTTGCGCTGCCCCTCCTGCAGCTGGAGCATCAGCAATCAGTGCTATTCAGAAGTCCCAATGGTGTTTCTGCTAAGGTTCAGGCTGTGGCTGCCTTCTTCCTGGAAATGTCCTGACTGTCCTTCCCTGGAAATGTCTGCACTGTTACTGCTTATCATCTTGTTTGCTTTTTTGTGACTCATCAGACTGTCTCCTTGTTATATCAGTTTCTGAATGGCACAGTAGAAAGAGTTTTGTCCCAGAACACTGATTTTTTTTAAAGTGTAAATGGCTGGTCATGACCTATTTGCAGAAGGAGTAACTCTGCACAGAGAAGTCCCATTTTAGTACTGCACCCTTTTGCACCAGGCAGATGCAATACCAAAGCATTTAGAGCTTATAGTCTAAATAAATTACCTGCTACAGGATGGAGGAGCACAAAACTCACCTCCATTAACTTAAATTTCTACATTTGAGATAGCTGTGGATGTCCTTATAGACTCAAGTTAAACTGTTATGGTGCAGTTTGTCTCATTCAAGGGCAGATATTGCTGCAGTTTGAGCACTAACTGGTGCCATGTGTGAACCTTTTGTTTGGGGATCTCTCAGAGAGCTGGCAAATCTTACTCCACTTGCCGAAAAGAGGCAATCAAACTAGTGCAGATGTTTCCAGCTGCAGTTGGAAATGCTGCCTTCTGTAGCCTTGTAGTAGTTGCCCCTGAGTAATCTACAAGCTCTTGGCACACAGTGTTTCTTTCCTGGACGTATATATTTTTTCATTTTAGGGATAATGAAATCAAGGTGGTGATAACTCTGTATTTGCTTAGTCAGCTGGGGCTGCTGCTGCCTGAAGTATTTTAACTGTAAGTAGATTGAAGAGTTTGGCTGCAAGTGAAAATGGGCTTGACAACCTCATGTTTCTGGAAGCAAAGATCTTTGGACAGTGATTTACTGCTCACCACCTCTTGCTCTCAGTGTTGTGTGCACAAAGTGCCTCATGCACTTTCCTTTACAGGGTTTTGTCTTGGTCCCTTACATCTCCTTTCGCCTCATTTAAATTCTCTCTGCCAGGAGCACTTCTCAAGACATTGTTAAGAATATTGGTATTTCTAGAGAGCGACCTGAAGGTGCTGTTTAGTATGCAATTGTCAGGCATGGAGGAAAGATCTTTTTAATGATACCACTGACTGAATATGGTGCAATCCATAGCCTTTTCTTCCCCTAGGAAAAGGCCTAGTGCAATGCCTGAATTGTAATGAAAGAGTAGAGGTATTGCGCTGTTGAAGCAGAACTTATTCAGGTCATCTTTCAAAAAAACAAAGGCACTTTCAAAGCATATTATTGTCTGCTAAAAATTAGAAGGGAAGGACAATTCTTTTTAGGGTTTTATTTTCCTTTTTTGTGTTGCCTTTGTTGTGGTTGTTAAGACCCTTCAGAAAAAGATCAGGTATTAAAAATCTGCTCTCCCCCAGCTTTGCTAGAGGGCTGTGCAAGCTGTGTTCAATTCCACCTTCCTATTTGACTATTTCAGTGTCAAAGAGCTGCATTCAGAGGAGCACGGCGCTCGCTGCAGGCACCGTGGAGTCAGCATTGCTGTGCTGCTGCTGTAAGAAACCAGTCTGTCCTGGTTCCCTCCTCCTGCCAAACCTGGAGCTCGGCAGGAGCCTGGGGAACCTGCCCTGCTTCACAAGGTGGTACCAGATGCAGGACGCCTGCTGAGCTCAGACCTGTATGCACACTCCCCCGCTCCTCAAGCCAGTAACACTGGCTTAAACACAGCAATGTGAATCTTACGGTTTTAATTTGGCCGAGGCTCTGAATATCTGATCAGGGTGGTGGTCCATAACATGGCATGGGTTTATTGAGAATTGACATCAACCCCTTTCTATAAGCATCCTGGTTTTTCTCCACTAGCCATCTTTCTCAAAATTTCTCAGTGTTGTTGACATTAACAAGCTCTTTAGATAAATGCCCTTATCCAGGGCACCTAGCAGCTTTCTAAAAAGATGTACTTTTTTTTTTCTCCACGTTTGTCCCTCCTTCTGTCATGGTTTACAAATTCTTGTCACTGGAACTGGCCATATCTTGTTTAAATATTTTCACCTTAGTGTCGCTATCCTTTCTGGTCTCGCTTTTGATCTGACAGCAGTTTAAGGTATCCCTCTATTCTCAAAAATTTGAAATCCAGAGGTCAAAGATTTAGCAGCTCCTTCTGCCCCTCTTGAATGCCTGTCCCATATGAAATCTGAGTTGTGCAAGCATTTTGTGGTGTTTTTTACTCATGTTTTCAGGAATGTACATGCAGGTTTCTTCCTGTCATGGTTGCAGGCGAATAGCAGGGTGGACAAACAGTGAAGTAGAAGGGAGGCAGGTTGGCACCTTGGACCAGAAACGGAAGGAAACAAATAGTTCCCCAGGGAGGGCTGTAGTCTCAAAGGACTTTATTGTTTTGGCAAGTGCAGATGGGAACCAAGTCCTCCACCAGATTTAGCTGGAGCTACTTGGATATAGCAGGGCTGCAGATTCTCATCCTGCAAGAGATGTTCTTTAGGGTGTGGTGGACATGTTTTGAAGATGGGACTCTGATCTCTTTCTTCTATCACTTACATTTTGAAGGCCCCCATGGGCACTGTGTTAATAAACCACAGCAGGTCTTGCAGCCAAAATGCTCTTTACTCTGAACGACTGTTTTACAGTAGCCTAAGCCCTCTGTCCCTTGCTCCACATGCACACACTTGCAGGCCTTGCTCCTCAGGGCTTTGGAGTCAATTGCTGCTCCACCGTTTGCCTTCTAGTGCAAACCTCCTGCACCAATGGCCCCCTCGTCCCCTCAATGTGCTTGTCCTATCGCTGCCGGCTTTCACCTTTAGCCAGACCAGGATAATGTGGCTTTTTGCAAGCATGGAGCTGTGTCCCACCACCCGTGCTTGGTGCTGGGGCAGCACAAACAGACTGCAAATGCTTGTTCCCCTCTAATGAAGAGACTCGAGGGTCTCGCTTACACTGTTTATTCTTTTGAGTAAATATCCGTTCCCACAGGCATCCAGCAGCGTCTGGCAGAAAAGATCAAAAGAACAGAAATGAAAGGGTTTACCCCCCTTCGTGGGGTGAGTGGGCAGCAGGACATCTCCTGCAAGATTAGATGGCTGAATGCACCTTTTGCAAAGGGACCCCTGCGCCCAGCCAGGGCTGCGCACAGAGCGGCTGCGCTTCCAGCTTGGCTGCTGGAGGAGTACATGCAGTATTTAAAATGTCTGTCTGCAGCATGGGCATTGGCAAGCAGAGCTTTTGCAGCTGATCAGGCTGTTAAATAATTTAAAGTCAGGGTTTCTGCAGATCCCTTGTGGGATTTTTCCTACTGTAATGTAGCCATTGGATTGGAGGACCAGGTGAGGGGACCGGGTTTTTTTCATCTTTTAGTGTACAACAGGAGAGCTGTGCGAACTGGAAAAGGTGACAGGGAGCACAGTGTTTCTGAGCAGAAGGGCAGACTCCTGAGCTGCTGCCACTCGAAGCAGGTGAGGAGCATGCTGTTTGAGGGCTTATGTCCTCACAGTGACTTTTCACCATTTCCTCTGAGGAAGCCTCACTTTGAGTCTTCAGCTAGTGGTGAGGTTCCTGTTGCCTGCTCTGGAGACCGGTCTCAGTTTAAAGAAATGGGGAACGAAGATCTTTGATGCTCAGTTTTTCTTGTGAGGGGAAGGTCTTCTCCCTCAGCCATGTCTATGTGCAGTGTGTGCCTCCTCCATGCAGAGAGCTTGTAGAACCTATTCTCTGGGCCACTGTACAGGAACCTTGGTCTTCCTAGGTAGCAAGCTAGACAAGATGCCTGGCTTTAAGATCATTGTAGTGTAGAGCTAGCTGAACCCATCAAACCCATCTGAAAATCAATTCAGGCTTGGAGATCTGTATTATTTTATGAGCAGAAGATTTTTAACAAATGAGCTGCTGTCTCTGGCTAGTCCAGTGCCCAGCATGAGTTAAGATGGGAAAGATGCCAAGAACTGGTCCCATGACAAAGAATGATGTTTGTGGTGACAGAAGGCTACAGGAGAAAACCTGTGACCTCCTGACCAAATGCAGCCAGGGAGAAAGGATTTCAGGCCATGCTGATCGTGTAAATCAGCTGGGCTTGGTTGTCCAGAGATTACTTTGTCCATTGGTAAAGTGTCATTGGAAGGAGCCTTCTGCCAGCTAAAAGGCCTCTTCTTCTCTGCCTGTCCACTGGAGTAAGAGGCATTGCTTAACTGGTCCAGTTAACTGGGCTGGAGGGGGTCTATGTATCTTTTATTCCGTAATGGGCCCTCAGAGAAAAATTGCTTCTAGATGGAGAGAATATATGGGAGATGTCTCAGCATCAGACACCAAGGGAAGAGCTGGGGAAATAAAGTGCCAGGTTGCCCCCAGACCTGGGCTCGGAAGCTGTGGGAAGGAGATGCTTGGGGTGCCTGCATGGATCTTTCCTAGGAACAGTCCCCCATGGGAGAGCATGGGTGAAGTGCTCGTAGTGCTTCTGAGCACGCAGCTGAGATTGATGCCTCCTGCGTGTGCTGGGTTTGCTTTCTGGATGGGTGCATTTATCTGGGGCCGTTACTGCATATGGCAAGCTGTTGCTGTACTGACAGTTGGCTGTGAGAAAGTTAAATAAGTTTTTTTTAATATTATTTTGAAACGTTTTCTCTGATTTAAGTGGTAAACGTAGTATTACTTAATATCCTGCTCCTGCTGTGTAATGCATTCGTGGAAGTACATCACCAGAACTGGGAGAATAGACTGTCACTTGCAAGGCTGTGGAGAAGCAGTGGTGAGAGCAGAGGAAGGAAACTTGCCTGCCCACACTGCAGGTTTTCTGTTTCAGTGATGTGTGTATTGTATGAGTAACTTCAACTGGACAGTTGCCCTTTACTGTAAAAAAAAGACCAAAGACCCTGTGAACACCCAGCTGCACAAATCATCCTTGTGACTGTGATGCCTTAAGCAGATTCTTGAAGATGTGCCCGACCTGTCACATCGGGAGTGAATAATCTCAAATGACACATTTGTTCCAGGGCCAGTTTGAAACTGGCTGTACAGACCGCCACGGAGAGGTGTAAATGTGAGCAGGAAGGAAGGGAAGTAATTTGAAAGAGAAGTGCTGCTGGTTGGAGCTGTACATCACTGATCAGAGGTGATTGACTTTTCTCCTGATTTCAGTGTCCATGTTGCTCTGGCCAGGCCCCCAGCAGTCCTGGTCTCCCCAGCAGATGGCTCAGACAGAGGCAGGATGTTTCCCCTCCCACCGATTGCAGGGAGCATGGGAAGAGACAGTCACAAGCTGCTGGGAGCGTAATTTGCTGTTAGGGTATGTGGCATCCTGTCTGCCATCAATTACAGCCTTCACTCAGAATAAAAGGCAGTGAAAGGGACTTTACATCCAAGGCATCTCCTGCTGGTGAGGACGGGCTGGGGATGCATTTTGAGAGGAAAGAAAATGAGGGAAGTATCATGCTGAAAATCTGCATCGGGGAAAAGGATAAGAGAGAAGTTACGTTTAAACAAAACACACCCAAGAACCTGCTGTTACCTGCAAAGACGTGTTATCAAAATGTAAATTAAACAACTTTTTCTAGAGTTCTGTTTTCTGAGAATAGAGAATTGTAGTTAGGTGGAGAGGGGAAAAACTGATGCACAAGCCAGCACACTTTTTCTTGCTGTACAGCTGATATCAAAATGGTAACCTGGTATCACAGGGAGCCAGAGCAGAGGAATATTTTTTTCTCTAACTGTGAGAGCAGCCCTGCAGTTCAGGAGGCTGGGACGGTTCTGAGATCTGTCCCTGTGCCTGAAAGCTGTAGCCAGCTCTCCTCTCCCTGCTCCCAAGCTTACACTGCAGACCTGCTCCCACAGAACTGGAGGGATCCTCTGTACCTGACCTGCATTTGCTGGTTTTGCCTTTCCTGGATTCCACTTCCACATGCTGAGCTCATGCTGGAAGTAATACAGCTAAATTGCTTCCTCCAGCTACTCACTCTCAATTGACTCTTCTCCATGGGGAGCTTTAAATGATGCCCACGGGGCAGCACAGAGCCTGAAATCCCCGTTAACCCTGGTATTTCAAAAGCGATCAAGGCGAACAGAGCTCAGATCTCTGCTTTAGGAAATGATGCACACTTGTAACAAGTCATTACCCTAAAAAGAAGAAATGAGCCTTCATACAGTATGTGTTGACCTCTGCTAACTAAACCAAAATTTTTTCAGCTGTTTTATATGCTTGGTTGTGCATGAGCATGGCCCCCTTTTTATTTTTTCTACAAGTGGAAGTGGTACAATGCTGCAGTGCTTTTTCAAGGGAGCTAAACTGAGAAAACATTCAAAAATCCACATATTTTACTTTTCTGTGATAACCCAGTTAGTTCATGAAGGATAAGAGGATTTGTGGAAGATAAGAGGAATCAGCCTTTGTGAGTGCTTGAAACTCACTGCTGTACTTTACCTTCAGGCACTGTAGATCTTTGCCCTCCAGGATTTATTCACAGCAGCAGATTCCAGCTGTGCTCACAGGTGAATTAGAGCTCTGAATTTATAGATTTGTCCACTAATCCTTTCACTGGCACTTTGGATCAAGGCAACTGGAAGGTGGTAGTGCATTTCTTATCGGTAGTGCACTGCTTATCACCGATGGTAAATATCTCCTGAGCTGTCTAATAATCACAAAACTTGCAGTTGGTGTCAGCAGGATGCTTGTAATTTGCTCAGATACTCTGAAACAGAGCTGTTCTGCCATTCATTTTACACTATCCATGGCATGAAATGGAGACTCTGGGCAGAGAGGGACACCTTGCCTGGAAGGTGGGTTGAAACAGGTACCTTCCTCCCTCCAGGCTTCTGAGCAGTGCAGGGCACTAAGAGCAACAAAGAGCCTCTGGTTTGTGTATGCAGCACATCCCCACTAGACTTGTGTTTCTTTCCTGGTCATTTCATTATGTGTTCAAGCTGTTATGATGGTAACTCATTTTCTCCTACTGGTTAGCAGCCACTTTTCAGATCAGTTTTGCAAATGCAGCACAGAGCATGCAGAGTGCCTGCTGAGCAGCCAGAGCAGCAGTTAGTGTCACAAGAGAAAAACAAACAAACCTGGAGGAGGACTGGAAACATTACCATGGGAAAAAGATGTCCTACTGGTGCCATAAAGTAAGATCATGGGAAAACAAATGCCTAGAAACATTTCTTCCCCGATCCATCCATCCCCTCCCCCCAAGAAAAAAAAGGGTTTGAATAATTTGTCCGGTTTCAAAGTTACATAAGTCTCCCAGAGATAAAAATCTGTGGTTCATTAAGTGCGGCAGTGTGGTCCTGTTGCAATTGCACCCACGTGGAACCAACTGCCTGCAAAACTGCGCTACAGGTAGAGATATGAGCTGGTATTTGCAAAATAAATAACCTATTTAAATGTATGAAGGAAAACAAGTGAGCTCACCCATGATGTAGTTCTCGGCTGAAATGTCATGGGCTGCATCATTTACATTCAGCCTCCCCTTGAACCCAAAGGAGCGCTCTGTTCAACTGTTTCACTGACCCGCGGATGGACAGACTGACAGGCTCTTTGTTAGAGGGGCAAGTTAGGAAATACCAGAGCTAAGGTTGTCTGTGCAACCTTCCTTTCTGCTCCCCATGTGGACATACCACAATATGGGCTTTAATTCCATAATCCCTCGGTCATTTTCCACTGGCCCCCTGCCTCCTACAGTGTGAAGGAGGCACAATGCCTCCTTAATGAGCAGACAAGCCATGGCTTGGCTTGTTATGATTCGCTCTGTGACCATGGACCTCATTCAAGTCCTGCTCTGAAAATGTGGTGTTTTGTTTTCAGCTGTTTTACAGCTTGTTCCACCCAAGTCTCGCTGGCCCTTCACGTGCTCAACCCCTGCACTCTGCAGAGGGCGTTCAGTGACTAACACCCTCGTTTTACTGATGGAGACCAGAATGGGCAAGCGTCCAGCACCTACAGATTCCTGCCATGCCATGCCCGTCCACAGTGCTGGGGCACAGCCCCTGAGGAGGGCTGACGTGGCTATGAGCTCTGCAGCTCAGCACCTCAGTCCCTGGTGTCTCCAGTCAGCCATCCATGGAACAGTAGAAGGTAGACATGGCCACCCCTTGCCACGGCCCTGTGGTCTCTTGGCTGTGGCCCATGCAAAGCACAGCTTTGGCTGTACTGGAGATGGGCTCACAGCACAACCCCTGCTCTGTGCCCAGGGCAGAGGGGTCTGTGAACCCCACGGATGGGGCATGGCATGACACCAGCCAGGCGCCCTGGGGTGGGGCAGCTTAGGAAAACAGTGGCCTTGGCAGTGCTTTTACATTATCTGCCCAAATTTCTCTCCTGTACCTGCCCAGGTGCCTTTTTTGATACTGCCACAATGGTTAGGGTAGACTGCCAGAGAGAATTTGGGGGTTTTGTTCATTGGGTTTTTTTCGCTTCTTAGGGGTTTCTTTGGTTTTTTGAAGTATTTTTAACTAAATAAAGTCTTCAGTTTTTCACTTCAAACCCATCTTGAGTGTGAGCAGATGGGCAGAAGCATCAGCTCAGGTGGAACTGGCACAGGCAAACCCTACTCTCATGGTGTGGGACTTTCCGCTGCCGGGCTCTGGAAAACAAGCTGAGCTCTGCAGCTTGTGACCACTGCTGCACTGTGATCATTGTTTTCTACCAGATGTGAAATGGTGATTAAATGCTCTTTTTTTGGTTAAAACATACAGCTTGCCTCCCCCAGCTAATCTCCAAGCAAAGTCAACCCACCAAGCAAAGTTGTGTTGGGCTGTGCGAAATTGGATTGCTGGATAACAATACAAAATTAAACAATGATCTAAAACTAGAACAGGTCACTTTTCTGTTAGATCTGTTATTCCCTTCAAATACCTTCATGTGCTCTTTTCTGCTATGTCTTTTTCTTTGGAGGAGCTGCCCTTAAAATCCTGTAGCCTCCTTGCATACTTATCTTTTGTTTTGGTCCTCCTCTCTCAGCATGTGTAATGACGCCTGCAAAAGCTTCAGCCAGCAGCTTGGCCAAGGGCAGCTGGTGGCCTGAGCTGCTCACAGTGTTCATTTTTTGCTTTTGGTCTTGTCTTGCACTTGTGTGGTGCATGTAGCATGTGGCTCACGAGCACCCCACTCAACTGTGGTGCAGGTAATCGCTGTTAGTGGGTTTGGATCTGTTTCTTTTTTTCATAGCTGTGATGCCCCCCAAGAATTGTGAAGGAACCAGTAACATGCTTTGGTTGTAGGAGGAGCTTCAAATACGTAGCTTTTCCGACCAGGAGTTGGAGGCAGGAGGAAAAGGGCTGTGAACAGTCAAGTGTGAAACACCGTGTACTGCCTGTGCTAGTGCTCTGAGACTTTTAAATTTATTTTTTTAGTACAAAATGAATAACTATGTGTACTAAAAAATGGTCAACCCTGGCCTCAGATGTTACTATAATTGCAAATTTTCTCATTTTCACATAGTAATGGTGCTTTTGTTGCAGATCGATGTCCTCAAGGCAGACGTGGAGAGCGCCGAGTGGAAAATTTTGGAAAACCTGATCCTGGAAGATGTTGTTGAGCAGATAGGACAGCTGGTCTTTGAGGTGCACATCCACTGGCCTGGGTTTGAGGTCAGTGGCAATGACAGCACCGTGGTGCGGTACTGGTACAGTCTGCTCCGAGAACTGGAGCTGAAGGACTTCAGGCTTTTCCATACCTACAAAGACTTATCAAAACCACAGATGTTTCTGAAAAAGGAAGCCTTCAACGCCAGTAGCTGTTACACACTGAGCTGGGTAAATACAAGATGGAAATAGCAGAAAGGAATTTATGATGTGTGACTGTGAGCCATCTGGCCCCGTAGCGTTATTGAAGAGGATTTTGGCGTCACTGGCTGAAGTTGCTAAATATGCACGCAGTGACTGCTAGCAAAATGGACTGGCTTTTATATTTATATGTTGTCAAAAGAACTGGCACTAGGAGAAGATACATGGTGCAGATTTGTATAGCAATATATTTGCCAGTGGGTACATTGTCCCAGAGGACAGAGGTTTCTGTAAAGGTTTGTCTGGGGGAGATAAGAGCATGGCTTTTCCAGGCTGCCCCATGCTTGAGCATGCCAGCAAGGAGGGCATCCCTCTGGGGCTGCCCTGGGAAGCTCTGCTGGCTGAGCTGTGCCAGCCCTTGGGCAGGAGAGTGCTTGTGACAAGGTGTCTTTTTAAGAAAGTGCAGTGCTACTTCTCTGTAAAGTGATCATCTTTGATTTGCATCTTCTTTACTTTGGCCTTGTTTCCTATGGAACAAATTTTAGGCAAGAACAGAATGTTCTTGAACCCGCTGGCAAATTTCAGCTGAATTTGGCAGAGACAGAAATCACCACCAAACTAAATTCCTACCTATTTCTTTGAGCAGCTTCTGAGTGCCCTGACTTTGGCTTTTTAAGCTAGTCTGGTTGCAGAAAGTGACTGCAGCACTTCTGACACTGGACACAGTGGGACAGAGACACTCAGCTGCTGGATAAGCTACTGCCAGCACTCGCCCTCCTCACCCTCGAGAGCCTTCAGCCACAGAGTACAGGGCATCCCTAGTTCATCTGCTCAAAGAACAGCTTGATTGAAATTACTCTTGCAATGGCTGCAGCAAGTGGTTTTTCATCTAGTGAGATATATGTAAGAGATGAAAGTGAAACCTGGCCTTTTTTGTTCCTTTTGGGATTTAGTTGAACACTTCCTGGTGCCTTTCCCAGTGCTGTGCCTGGATGCCTGCCACCTCCTCACCACTTTGCCTCTCCCTGGTATGGGGAGGCCAAACCCTGGATCCGCACTGATGCTGGCAGAGGTGGTGGCCCAGGCAGGTGCCCTGGACTGCAGCTGTGCTGGGGCTCAGCAGGCTGGAACGTGGATTGTCTGCAGTGCCCCCAGAAGCCTCTGACATTCCCCAAGGAGCTAAGGAATGGGGGAAGCTAAAAAACATATAGCAGGTTGGGTTTTTTCTTATCTTTAGATGAATTGTGACATTAAGCTTTGCATTAAAATACAAGATGTCACCACTTTCACGCCTTTGGTATGGGGACTTTTTAACTGCCTTTGGTTTCTGACTTCTTCTGACTTCTTCTACAACTTCCTCAAGGGAGGTGGTGGAGAGGGAGATGCTGATCTCCTCTCTACAGAGACCAGTGACAGGACGTGAAAAATTTGAATGAAACTGTGTGAGGGGAAGTTCAGATGGGGTATTAGGAAAAGATACCCAGAAGGGGGTCAGTCACTGCAACAGGCTTCCTGGGGAAGTGGTCATGGCACCAAGCCTGTCAGAGTTCAGGGAATCTCTGGATCACTCTCTTAGTAACTTGGTTTAGCTTTAGGTCCTGTGAGGAGCAGTGAATTGGTCTTGATGATCCTTACTGGGTCCCTTCCTACTTGAGATATTCTATGACTCCAAAAAAGTAGCTCCTGTTTCTGCTCCTGTACATCCCACCTGGAGCAGGGCTTTGCAGACACCAGGAGCAGGGCACTGAGGATGCCCACCATGTCCTCAGCTCTGCATCAAAATCAAGATGACCTGATGCAGATGCATTGAATTCCCCATGTCCAAGACGTTGGGCAAAGCACTTTCCTCAGGGCTGAGCTAACTTATTGCCATCCCTGAGCCAGGTAATGCACAAACCAAGAGATCCACAGCCTCTGAGAAATGAGTAAGAAATGCCTTCTCTGTGACAGCCAACCTTGCTACAACCCTCATACATTAAGTACTGAAGTTGTTTAATGATGCAGAGCCATGAGGAGATTCATCAAAATGCAAGAGGCTGCCAGGGTTTCCTAAACTAATATCTGGCATGTTGGAATGGCCACGCTCGCTGCACTGCAGAATGGCTCAACTCCCATTTTTCAAATAATGGGGTGGCAAAAGTCCAGCTGCAAGTCCTGATTTATTAACAAAGTATAAATATATGGGCTCTAGCACTGTACAGCTTTTTTCTCCTAACTAGTCTTAGAGTAAGTAGCCTAGAAGTTTATTATAATTTGTTTAAGAAACAAACAGAAGTTAAAAAATAAATTACATGACCTCTCTCAAATGTTAAAATTCAAAAGGTATGCACATCTTCCATAATTTATTTCCCTGAAGTAAAAACGGTGATATGCAAATTACAGAAGTGGAGTAGAGGACCGTCCTGGTTCTTTGGCTAGTAAGGGAGTTTAATAAACCCTCAGCTAATCTCTTGCTTGGGATTGCCAGGTAGTGTCAGGAACACTTCAGGCTACAGCAAATACATCTTTGGCAAAAAAGATTCCAATAACTATGGTAATTTTAAAGAAAACCTTATCTCTAATACAGGGAAGATAAAAGCCATTTATCATTCTGGAGGCAGTTATGTGATATTATAGGAGAAAATGAACGGCGCTTATTTAATGCACTCTCTGTGCCTTTCTACTTCACATCTCTTAGAGCAGAGTTACAGCCTCCCTTTCTGAGGTCTTGCTTTTATGCCCTTACCCTTTCTCTTTTATTGATCTCTTTTACCTAAAGGACAGACCTTTAAATGAATTCAATTCCTGTCTCCTAAGGACTGAGCTGTCAGGTACGTGCCCAGGGACACAGGCCAGTGCTGGCTGACTGCTGCAGTGGTCAGGCTGGTGCTGAGGGATTTTGTGTTGGGTCTGTGTCTACCCACTGCCATACTGAGGCACAATTGCCACTGACCTGCTCAGAGATCATCTCCATGCAGTAACCACACGCCAGTGTTGCACTCCAGAACTCTTCCCAGATCACACCTGCACAGAAATCACCATAGCTTCCCCCTTCTTCAAGGGCTAAGTACAGAGAGCACCGTTTAAACCGGTGTGTACAGGGCATTCTGCCCTTGTAGCCACAGCCTGGAAACTGGTAACTGCATAGCTGTGGAGGAAAGTCAGACTCAGCTCCAGATCTGCTCAGCATCACCATTACAGGTATTGCCCAGCTCTGCTCTCCCCTCACTCTCCTGGCCTGCTGTCCCCAGGTGCATTGGGCATCTCCCCACACTCCCTGCAGGTACGTGCATCAGCTCTCCAGAGCACCCAGCCCATTGCTCCCAGCCCAGGAGCCTCCTTCCTGCCCCACCTCAGGTCATTCATGGTGGCCACAACCAGTGCCAACCCCACCTAACAAAGACATAATGACAGGTCTTGTTCCTGGTGGGGAGCCATTATTGCATCAGTTGGACAACTCCACCAGGAGATGTTTCAGCTCAGTCTAAAGTGGATCCTTGCAGAGATGACCCAGTGTAGGGGCAGTTCTACTCGCACAAATCCTTTTGTGGGGGTGAGGGCATTTCTCTTTCAGGCAGGTTCACAGTGATTTATAAATCACACACATTTGTGAATCAGAACTTACAGGTGCTGCCCATGACCTGGTGAGGGTGAAGAGCAGCAACAGAAGTGAAACCCCTCAAACTATCACAGCTGATACTGCAACATGAGCTTTCCGCGGCGAGCCCATGGCAACACAGAGAAGAATTTGTTAGAACACTAACGCACCCTTCCAGGAAAACTGGGCCCTTTCTGAATGCCACATTGGCTTCCTTGGAGGTTCCAAAATTTGCCCACAGAAAGGTCTGACCTCCTGCTGCACTCCAAAACCTGCCATTTATTGCATGCACTTCTGGCCCCAGGCTTTGATCCCATTGTGACTTGTGAAGGGTTGTTCTTCGAGCGCCTCTCAACTGTGAAAGAACAAAGAAAGTGTAAAGGGAACATATGTCTGGCTTTTCTTGGCAGATGCCAAGAAGACATATCACCCAGTAGCACACCTGAAGAAATGGCACTCATTCTCTCTGGTGAATTATTCAACAGCTGAGACCATCTGGTTCATTACAAAACTTGGATTCCATGACCTTCATTAGCCGCTCCCTTGTCCTTGGAAGGATACTCAGGGTTATTCAGTAGGAAATCACTTTTGATTTTTTCCTGCTTGTTAACACAATGTGACATTTAATTGCAGTCAGTAGAGACCTGGTTTAGTGGCAGTGGAAGTTCAGAGCTGACCTACATTCAGAGACATACTTATACCTGCCCCCCTCCACTGGCTTTCAGGGGCAGCATCTGCAGAGCAAGCTTGGCTCTTGAAGGGAACCACCTGCAGTAATGAATGCCTCTTCCCTTAAACAGAAGTCCCTGTCCACGGTGCAGGTTGACCTGCCTCATGTAGAGTTTTACCTGGTTCTGAAGGAGAGCTTTGCAGAGACAGCCCGTGTTACGTCCCTTATCCCAACAGGCTGCACCTTACACAGGGAAATCAGGAGCCTGCTTTGTGCTGCCTAGAAGTGATGATTCAAATTTGAATACCAGTGCCGTGTCCCTGCTCTTTTTGGTGGATTACCAACACAGATCTTTGAGTTTAAGCAGCTTTCTGAAGGAAAGTGGAGCGGTATACACAGTACAAAACCTCTGCAAGTAATGAAAATGCTTCAGTGTCTCAGCTGGTATTTCCCCCCTCTATATTTGAAATTCCATTTCTGAATCAATTCACAAACAATGTGAATCCCACCCTTGCATCCACCTGCAGATATCTAGAGTGGAGCCACCACCCAGGGTGCCACTACCCTTGCAGGCAGGTGGGACAGGTGCCAGACTGGTGTCAGACCTCGGAGGCAGCAGCAGCAGCTGTGCCCTAGGAGGACCCATGTCCCCCACTGGTGTCTCTCCATGGATGCCAGCCACGAGCAGCCAAGACACAGGGACTAGGACTTCACCAGACAGCCCCATGCTGACCTCTCAAACTGACTTGTCAGTCAGGAGAGGCCCTGAAATGACTTCCAACTTCTTCTTTGTGAAAGAAAAATTGCTCCAAGAAACAGGAGGATCCAGGATCCGAAGAAATATTCCATAATGTTATTCCACTCATTTAATATCAGAGGAATAATGACAAAAAGCAAACAAAACCCACTCGTTCTGCTGCCCCAAGGTACTCCCAAAGCATCAGCACTAGGGCAGAGAAAGGAGCTTGCTGCAGGGAAGCTCTTTCGACAAAACCCAGTGTGGTTTTGGAAACTCCAGGGAATGGGTCTTCCTTCTTTATCCTGTAGATGTCTGGCCTGACAAATGATTTCAGAGTCTCGAGTTCCCTTTTTATCTCCAAGGAATATTGGAAGGGATTATGTTTGACAGAGTACATGAGGAGGAGCTGAAGGAGCAAGACTGTATTGGGATGCCAAAGCAAAATATGAACAACACCCCCAGGCAAAGGCCCAGGGGTGCTTGGGGAAATCAGCCTGGAGCAAGCTAAGGTGGGAGGTTAAATTGTTAGAACTCTTCTAGGACAGTGCATTTTTCTTTTTTTTCCCTCTTAATAGCGTTTCACAAGAGTTTAAACTCCACCAAAAAAATAAAGACTTATTACACAATTAAAGAGTTTAGCTGGGGAATAGGAGCAAGACACCAACTGTGGAGCAATTATGCTGGGAGAATGGGAAAGATTTGCAGCTCCCAGAACTATGTCTGGGTAACTGTCAGTGGTCTTGAAGCTCTATAAAGTTCCTGTTACTGAAATGAATCCCCAGAGGATTTGTGTTGCTGTCTTCCTTTCCCAAACCAGAGAAGCAGGCTCAGTTAGCCTTGACATCTTTCAGATTAACTAAAAAAACCCCAAGGCCTAATGAGAACCTCTTACTCTATTGACCAATGCAGCAATGTTTCATTTGAGCAGTCCCCCAGTGGTGTGAATCATAGCAGGGAAAAAGGAGGTTCAGTGCATTTAACATATTTTAAATATTCTGTCATACAAGATAACAAAAAGGTCTGAGGAAAAACTTCCAGTGTGCCTGGTGAATTTACAGGTCCATGGCCTGCTGAAAGTTATTGCAATTTGTTTCTGAAAGCTTTAAATTCTGCTAGCAGCTTCTGTAAACATAACCCTGCCACAAGCAGTTTTCTCTGAGTGCCACAAGACAGCCGTGGTGTCTGTTTTGCTTATCAGCAAGCCTAACAGAAAAGACATATTTTACTGCAAAATATGAGGCTTAGAATTTTGAGTGTATGCTAGTGAAGTCAACCTACAGTAACAAGTCCCTTAAGTAGTCTCCAGAGGAACAACTTCCCTGGCAACTGATTTTTTCTGGTGTATAGGTTCAACTGTTTATAAAAGTCTTCCAAGCAAAACTCCCCTCCCTCCTCCGCTCTCCGCGTGTTCCCCCTTGTGCAGGCTGCTTGTCACATGGAGTCTTCCTAGCAAACGGGAGCAGGATTTTGTAATAACGAGCTGGTAGAAAGAAGGAAAGTACATTGTGTTACTGGGCTGTGAGAGCTGCAAGGCTCCCTGTTTAAATCAGCTGTTAAAGACCACAGCGTTAAACGGCATACCGAACATCTGCCTGCTGCTAAAAAGCGGCTTTTTACAAGACAATCTTGGACTTCTCTGGATGTACAGTAATTTTGATGTTTGTTCTTCATAATGAGAGCAAAGACTGAGTAGCCCCATCTTACTGGGGACAATTATAAACTCTGAGCAAGGCAGATGCCAAGACCATCTGCTTCAAGACAGCCAGCCTCCTTACCAGCGATGCACGAGGATATGTGGGCTATTTTCCCCTCTCATGTATGAAAAAAGTCCACGAAAAAGCTGGCAAAAGGTCAAAGGAACTATCAATTTTCCCAGACAGATCTCCAAGAATGATGGAGATAGTTGACTGACCTGTAAAACTTCCACTGTAAAAGCAATTGGTATTAATAAAAGCAGCAACATATTGGCATGGCACTTCTGAAAGTTACAGGTGCCTGATCAAGGGGAACAAAATAATGACGCTGTGACAGCAGCCCTACAGCCCAGCCTGCCTGTGTTCCTTCCTGGCAGTGCAACACACTTGCCTCCAGCCCTCCTGAGATGCTCCTTTCAGCTTGAATCACTATGCTGCATTCTCCACTAATGTCAGAGGAAAATTAATCAGAATTCTCGAAATGCACTCTCCCCTTTTCTCCCAATGCTGCCTTTTCTCTGGATCTGTCTGCTCACAGGCCAAGTTCAGCCTAGAGGTCTCAGACTGGACTTGCTCTGACCAACACTTTTAACAGACCAGTTTCTGGTGAAACATGAAATTGGGAATAGAAGGATGTGATTTGAGTTGATTAGCCCAGAAAGAAATCTCTTCCCAGGTGGCTGCTGGAATGACAAGTTTGGACCCGCACCACACTCACACACACCTCTATCCATGCGCACAGCAAACCAGCTGACAACGTGAGCTTTGCAGTTTGCAACAAGAAGGAATTATCCTAATGAAAATTCCCCCTGCAGGCTTCAATGCAGTTGTGAGAAATTCCACAAAAGATTAATGTGGTGACCAACTGTGAGGGACAAAGGATTTTATCTGAAAGTTTCTAGGGCAATTTTGATTCTGGGCTTGCTGCAAACATTTAATCCCAATTCATCAACTCCAGCAGAATTGATTGAAACATTTCTTATTTTTTTTTCCTCCAAAGGCAACACGCAGTATATTACTACAACAGTTCATACACTTATTTTCATATTTTGCATATACTATTTTACATGTATATATCTAAAGTTCAGCCTGGTAGGTGACACATGGAAAAACACAGTACCAACAACAGAGCCAAGCATTTTGTGTATTATGATTTAAATGGTTTTAAGCATTTGGGAAAGGTATTTCTGATGTAAATGCCAGTATGTATTCCTATTTTCTGTGTTCCAGATTTTCTATCTGCTCTATTCCTCCTCTCCTCCCTATTCCCCCGTATATTTAAACTGTTAACAGTCAGGGCACACTGCCACATATCCATTTGGGAAATGTATTTGAAGGAAAAAATCCGTTCCAAATTACTCCAGCCCCCTTTCTCTTGAAGCAGCACCCGGCACACAACACACACCAGAGCTCAACTCCCAGCTCAGGAATCAAACCTTACCTGTGAAAAGCACATCAGAAATTCATCCTCTGCAAGACAGCAGCAGCTCTTTCCCACCCACATTGTGAAGAGCAGAGAAGCAGGAACAGCCTCTTCTCTCCCTACAGAGGATCAGTCCTCAGGACATGCTAGACCAGCTCTTTCCTCTCTCTCCAGGCTCTACGGAATCCTATCTCAGGACTCGCCTGGGAACAAGGCTGGGCAATACCCAGTTACCACCAGGATGGTTCTTGTGAAAACAGTGCATGGAGTCTTTCAGGCATACAAGGTTACTGGGATGGGAAATTAACCAGGAACATGTAAATTCAGTGCAGTTACACAACAGCATGGACTGACAGTGGAATGACTCTCGAGCTCAGCATAACAGAGTTGGTCTAAAAATGCCTAAAGCTTCCTGTTCACTCACAAGAGCCTAACTTGTGTAACTCACTCTTTGAAAGACCAGAATTGTCTTGCAACCAGTCAAACAACCCAAACCACACAAAACAACCAACCCGTTTCCTTCCATCTCAACTATATGGGATTCTTTGCCTCAGCTTCTACCCTGCTGTCAATTAAGGCAATTACCCCTTTGCTATCCTTTATAATGCATGAGCAGTGACTGGATTTACAGTAAACAACATAGTATAATTCAAAACTGTAATTAAAGACTGATCAATGGGATAAAATTTGCTACATGCATTTATTTTTATGTGCCAAAAAAATAGAGCAGACAGGGAGCCAAAAGGATTTTTTTCTCTCCTGTTGCCAACTTGCCTTAGTTTTAAATGAACACTGCAAGAGAATGAGTTTGTCTAAACACCGATACAACTGCACATTGAAATACCAAATGGTAGGAAATGTTTTATACGGACACTGAAAGACAGAAAAATTGAATAAAGATAAGCAGACTTCTTATAAAAAGATTTATTAAAAATAAGTTCTTTAAAGAGAAAAAGTGTGACATGTATATACATTAAATTGCCAAAACCTTCACGGGGCTTATAATACAAACTATTCCAAACAGAACAAGAGACATTCACTTTTTTTTTTAATATGTCATGCTTATTGGAACAGAATAGCATATGGGAAGACAAAAAACCAACACACTGCACACAACCATTACAAGGAAAACCCTGAAAATGAAGACTACTTGCAAAGGTGAGTGATCCTCATGATTCTACAGACAGAAACTAAGACTATGAATGGCATCTTCAGTTGATAGAGCTCACCTGACAACTGCTAGCTTCCAATTCATTCTTCTTTTCTACTGAGAATTAGCAAATCTCAGCAAGTGGATTTGTGCTTATCTTTTTCAGCTCTATTGCAGTAGGTACCAAAGGTTTCTTCTTAGGAAGAAAGTTACACAATTGCTGGTTTTCTCCTTTAATTCTCTGACAGCCAGAACCACAAAAATAGTTTTTCTTAAAATTATTTTATTTTACAAGAGTGTTTCGCACAAGCAGTGGCAAGACAAACTGGCACATGATTCTGCATGCTTCAGATGACCTCAGCTTAGCTTCTCATTCCTAGATGCCATATTTAGAATTATATCCTTTCACTTGAGTCTTCTGAATTTCCTGGTGTTTAGTGCATATATACAGTGAGCCGAGAACTGCAGTGTTACAAATGTCTACCCACCCTCACAGCAGAATGCACCCTAATCTCAGATGTAGGCAGGACTTGCATCCTCTTTAGTCCCATAGTTTAATCAGACCATCCCAGCCGCACGTAATGACTTTGGATGTTTCGTGTGGATGCCACACGGCACCGATACAGACTTTGTCGTGTGCTTTTAACCTGCTGTAGAGTTTTGTTGTCTTCCAGTCCCAGATGTTTAGTTTCCCATCTGCATCTCCAGATATCACATAGCTGTATTAACAGGAATAAAATGGAAGTTGTATCGTGTGCAGACTGCTTGTATACTATTACAAGTAGCAACTGAGCAACAGAAAAGAGCTTCCCCCAGGGAGCTTCCCATCTGACACAGCCTGCAAACCTACCTACCAAGGAATTAGCATTCATGCTGTGCTCTAAGAGCACACAAGTCCTGCAGAAGGTGATTCATCAACTGCAAGGTAAATGTGCTAAGCAGTGTGATTATACCCTGCACTGTGTTACTGGAACCAAAGAGGAAGCACCACAAGTTTCTCTAGAAGTAGAGATGCTTTTTCCTCTGGGTTTGCTGAGGTTATTCCCCAGGTTTATAGTAACTTTTATCTTATGTACATACAGTACTAAATGTATGGGCATATTACTAAGCCAACAGGAAGAAAGAGATGGTTCTCTGAACAGTAAATGAGGATACCCACACCAGACCTATGAATTGGGGAAACTGGGTGAGTTCAAACCCCAGATACTCTAGACAAGTGCACGTTGTGGGAACAGACCCTGCACTGTACACCATGTGCAAAAAGACAGATGGGAGTCAGATGTGGAAGCCTCTCTTAGTCCTATCAGATGCTAAAAGTAAACTTTCTGTTCTGCTTGGCAAGGGAGCTCTGCCTGCTGCTGAGCTAGTAGGATGACTGTGCATTCATGAATGTTGCAGAGGATTCAAAAGGAAACAGTGTCCATACCTGCAAGTTTTAAGATGAAGTTCATTCCCACAAAAACTTACCTCATATCAGGTGAAAAATCCACTTGACAAGCGTAGCCAGCTACCATGTGACCTTTAAAAATTTTCTTTTTGTTTAATCTGAATCTGTTCTGAGCTCCAAAAATCAAGATTTGGTTATCCATCGACTGGCAAGCCAACCATTTCCCTGTAAATGCAATAAACAAAGATGGTGTCAGGGTGCTGCATCTGAGAACTGGGATGTTTTTAGAGACTTTTACAATTTTTCTTACACTATCTTAATCCAGATTTTCCTTACGTAGCAGGGTTCTAGGTAACAGTTGATATTGCTTCTGCCTGGTACAACTGCCAAGAGTTGAAACCTTATGTTTGACAGGATTTGGGATGCCTATTCCTACAAAATGCACTCAGGACTCTACTAAAGCTCTGCCTGTTCCAGCTGTGTGCTGCATCAACCCCACTGACTTCCTGTTAAGTTTTTAAGATGCTGTGTAATCTTGCTGCTGCCCATAATCACATAACTCAGTGAGGGGAAAAGCATCCACCTAGCTGCAATCTACTTGATCACCTGTTTTGTGGGTACTCTAAGATAGTCACCCCCTCTTTTCTTTATGGGAAAAATAGGTGTAAGGTAGATGAAGGAGTTCGCAAATACTTACATTTTTGCAAATATTTAGTATTCTCTGCCTTAATGGAATGCAATTAATAAAGATATTTTAGTGAAAGAAAAATCGAGGCTTTTTTAATCTTAACCTTCTCATTTTGCATCTTGGCAGTGCATTAACTCCTGCCTGAGAATTCAGTGAAGATGATGTGCTACAGAACACCCAGAACAGAGGCTTCTGGCCTGAACTCTGCATATTGTCACTGCCTTTAAAGTGTTTTATGCAGTGACAAGGTAACATTAGCTGTGCAACAAGTTGATCAGCCTCTACTCAGCATAATGGGACTGTTAACAGCAAATCTGGCAACACTGTAACAATGGTGACACTAAAGCTATTTAAATTTGGCCAAAACAGGTAACAGGAGTTTTGTCCTGTTAGAAGGATTTTCACTGATTACTTGAGGCACTAAACAATTATCCTCCTTCAGCATTATTCTAATTGAAGAAAATAAACACCGGTGAAACATTAACATAAAGAAACACTGAGATAATTTGGGATTTATCTTATGCAAGAGTTACTTGGACTATATTCAGAACAGAAGGGGATGGGATCATGTACACATCAGTTTCTGCTTTAACAGTGGCACCACAAGGACTGCTGAACTTGCTTAACTCTTTGATGCCATTGTCAGTTCCCACCATTGTTTCTCTTAATATTGTAAATACAGCAAAGAGCACATGGTAGCTCAAAAGAGTCCTTTTGCCTTGTCTGGATGAAGGCCTAATTTTAAACTGATACAGTTACCTTGATATAAACCCTCATTTTGACATACTTGTTCTTTAGAATTATAAATCAAACCAAGATCCAGTCCAATCTTGGAATAAGTGCACAGAGTGTCTGGGAAGGGGGGTTAGACTGGGCTGAAAGGAGGATGCAACACAGCAACATCACAGAAATATAATCAGTAAGACATGCCCGTGTAGATTAGGTCTAAGAAGGCAGTAAAGTGTTAACCTACCATTTGGAGACAAAGTCACAGCTGGCATGGAATGCATACTTGGCTCAGCTATGTACTTGAAGTCTACAGGAATGTCCCTGTAAAAGGAAGAAGTATGCATTTTATGAAGACATAGAGATGTTCCAGAGAGCTGCCTCTGAGGATTTACGTGGTGACTGAACCATGGAGAATGCATGGTGGCATCCAAAGAAAGAATATGCAAAAGCTCAAAAATATTATGAATGTCCACCTGAGAGCTCCAGATGTGGAGCCATCTACAGCATAACCTTAGAGTGTGTGAATTTACCCCAATCAAATGATCCAGAGTCTAAGTTAGAGTCATAATTCTAATTGTTAAAAAGTAAACTGTAACACAAAGTTCCTTTATTGCCTCCAGTATAACTGCAGCTCTTACAAAGTTCCTATTTAGATAGCAAGAACATATTGACATTTGCATGGATCTTACTGGAATATCTTATTGACTTGAGTTTTAACTCAAATTGTTCTGCCTTTTAAAAAATTCTTCTTTAAAACTTTTTTTAAAGGAAAATGGGATTCTCTCTCATCTCTCTGATAATGCCCTCTTCCTCCTGATCTCCCCAAATGGCATATGCCAACCAATTCCGAATATTCACAGCTGAACTGCATGCTGAACTCCCTAGCTCAATGGCATACAAGACTGTGCCAGAGCATGTCCTTAACATACACTGTCCAGTACAAAGGCCTAGGGAAAAAACAAGGACAGTCTAACCCTTACTTCGCAGAACTGCCATTTGGTTTTGACTATATAAATTGAATTACTAACGGTTTGTGCATATTCACAGTATTCCTAATACCCTGCACTGGAAGACTGGAAGAAAGGGAAGGCATGCACATGGCTTTCTCATTAAGCAAAAGAAACCTCCAGCAGAAAATAGATTTGATTAATGTATTCTGCAGAAAACACATGCAGAATGTTCTGTAGCAACATTAATTAATACAAAGGGGATGTTTATGACTTCATTGTCTAATTCACAGAGCAGAAGGGCTGCTGGGACACTCTCGGAGCGGAGAGCGTGGGTGGCTGCCTCATCCCAGCTGCCCGAGCCTTGTTGATGGCAATACGGTCGGCATTAGCAAGGTAATTACCATCCTGCTTTATTGTGGAGGAAGTTATTTCCTGTCATCTTGAGTTAGGCAACACACACAGGGGCAGCAGGGTGAGAAGCTGCTCTGTTGTCAGGAAGCGACACAAATGCTCCTGTGAGTTAAATGTTAAAATAATTTATTCCTCAGAATAAGAAGGGCAACCCAGTTAATACACTCCATGGATAAAAGCATGTGCTTTAGGCCAGGGATAACCAGCTTCCAAACAGGCAGACCTAAGACTGCTGTTGGGCAGCAAGTCTGTAAACAAGTAACAAAAAATCCACATCATCTCTGAAGCTGAACAACACAACAGCACAGGAAGTGCAGTCCCTGTGCCACGTCCTACCCAAACACTTTCCAGCTCCATTTGCAACAGGACACAAGGTTATTGCTGCTGCAAGGCCAAGCCCTGATCCGCTCCCACCACCCAACACTCCTGCAGACCAACAACCCTCTCGAGTCCTCAATGCCAGGTAAAACCAATCCCACGGGAAGCCCCATTAAAGTCTCATCACAGAAGATGCATCTCAAATACTGAATTGTACTGCAGTCAGAAATTTAAATGCAGCACAGGTTGTTCTGCCTTCTTCTCCTTTTAAAAATGAAGGCTGGCTCATCTACTAGAATTTATTCACAATAGCTCTGCTTCATGTTGATACCTACCAGGCACACTTAGGACAGCAGCAGGATATGCTGCATTAAACTATTAGGCAGAATAAAGAGATGCATTTGTGTTTCACATTTGCTTCCAGTCGAATTGCTAAATAAGTAATGTCAGCCTGCTCTCTTAACAAAACCTTAAAAAAATTACCAACACAGATGCTATCATGGTTGCCCAACCTCAAAACTCATGTGATATTTTTTTTTTGTGATAAATTTTAAAAATTTAAATATTTCAAAGTCCTTTCCCCACTCCATAGCATTTCAAAGGCTGAAAAGTTTTAAATACCAGAAGTGACACTTGCTAGCCAAGATTTAGAAGCATTATACAGGGGTTCTGATACAACTTCTTCCCCAGGCAAGAGAAAGAAAAATCTTTTTAATGAAAGAAGGAAAAAACCCGAAGCCAACCCAATCCAGTTTTGGGACCTACACATCATGAAGATGTCTCTCAGGAGACTACACCATCTCTACCAGGAACCATGGGCAAAAAGGCCTGCTGAGGGGCATAGCTTTACAGAGAAGACAAGCCTCCCAAGCCTGTCAGCATAATAGCTAAATTACCACTGCACAGTTCTTGCTTTGCTGGCTGACTTGGAGGTAAAAAGAAGTAACAGCCCCCAAAGTTAAAAGCCCAATTCATTCCACTGCTCACCCAAGCAGGATCTGATGCTTGGGTAAGCAGTGAAAAAAAAGACAAAGCAAAGACAAAGTAACATTTTGCATTTCTAGAAGAAAGAACACAGAATATGATACCCATGTCAACTTTAATATCCCAATCACATGAAATGCAAAAGCAGACAAATTTTCAAGTACTCTCATTAATATTCCTATACAAACCATGTAATCTACAAGAGTCTGCACTATACTTGAAATCTAAACTTTCAGCAACCAACCAACTGCAATTCAATGTATAGCCCAGTGAAATCTGTGCACAGGATGAATTCTTGGGGAAAGGAGATTTAAGTTCTCAGGAGTTCCTCACTGTGATGAAGCCAGACATGCCATCCCATTACCAGCTCTGGCCAAGTCAAAGTGTTTACAAAACACACTACAAAATTCCTCTAGACAATTGTAACTAAGCAATTAGACCAACTTTAATTACTGGTTTTTACGGCCATTCTCAGGTCATAATTACTTCCACTTTGTTTCTGTAGGATACTGAAGAAACATTGTGCTGAAGAACATATGAAGAAAAGTGCCAAAAGGTGCAGTAACCAAATCACTGCTAAGTAGCGAATAATTTTTCTTATCAATTTAGGAAAAAACGATTTGAGAAATAATTTGCCATGGAAGTCTCTGATCCCCAAAATCTTCCATAACAAATGTATTAACTTAGTTTTAAGGCATTTTAAAAATCTGGATCTTGAAATTACAGAAATATGCTTATAGACCAATTACCTTATAACATGGCAGGTTGTGGGGAAAGGTTTTCAAGTCATGCCCAGGAAGATGGCATTACATTTGCTCTTTATAAAACCAAAGAATTTCCCAACAACTGCATCACAGAATATTGCCTAGAGTCGAGTTCCCTATCATTTCAACAAGGGAGCTCTTTCTTCATTGTACAAGTAGCTATTACATGTTTTTATTTCAGAAGGAAAGAACTTCTGCTACTGGAACAATCAGGTTGCGATGTTCCCATGCCAGAACCTTTTTGCCTTTCCTGCTTTTCCCCACAGACTGACTAAATCCACCCACTTCACTATTTATTTCAGCCGTCACACAAAGCTCATAAAACAAGGGCAATCCAATCTCAGGGAAATAACAGATTTGTGCAAGCGAGATCATCCTCCCACTCACCAGAGAGGAGACATTCCTTAGCAGACATGCTATTGTAAAGATTTTTCCTTAAGGAGCTCAGTAACTGCATGGGTGTACTTATGAAGTACTGAACAGAGGCTTTCTTGGAGTGGCATATGGTGACAGCATTCTATGTCTAGCCTAAGCCTGGGTTCCCAGACTTTGGTCATTCCCACTGCTACTGGCAATGATAGCAGCCGATCACAGACAAGCTGAGGATTTAGCTGGCTGCTTGGGTAGCATTCCAATACCACAGATTGGAGTCTCTTGTCTGGGCTACAGGAAAAAAAAGAAAAAGAAAAAAAAAAGAGAAAGAAGAAAAAAGGCAGCTAGGAAGGAACTGATTAGTCACAGAGCTGTCGAACTAGTGTCTGTATTATGCAATAGCTTTGCATGTGTGAACAGCAAAAGGAAATGAATACCTCAAAGAAATCTCAAATCCTAGAGGAATCTTAAAAGTCTAATCTTAGTACGTAGAACCTTGCAAAAAACATTTCAGATAGGAGTGATCTGTTTTCTCCACAGGTTAAGTGTTAAAAACTGGAAGCCATTTAAAATATTTTGTATTATTTTTTCTTTGACAGACTCTCCCTTTTCTGTCATCTATTGTATTCATACTGTGTGTATTGATGATTGCCAAAAGCCAGACTAACAGAAAACCAGAATAAAGCTACACTAAACCAGTTATTCCAAACATGGGCCAAGTATTATATAATACTATGGACATCCAAGTTCAAAGCATTCAAAACCAACACACACCAATTGTGATAGAGCAGACATTTCTTTAAGAGGTTAATTTAAAGACTAATACACCCTTGGGGAAAGGGGAGAAAGCAGAGACCACTAATAGAGTGCAGTGTGCTTCAGGCTGATAGGGTTGTTTTATGTTTTCTTTGGGGAAGAGGAAATCTATTAAGTGTCTCAAGCATTAAGTCAGAATAGGATTTTAAAGCTTTTCCTGAGCTAGCTAGAACCCAGTACACTCCAGTGGCCTATGTGCTATGTACACTTTTAAAAATAAACTCCCTTCTCAGTTTGCTTACAATATATTCTGAGGTAAAATTCAAAATTTTAAACTTACCATTCCCAGACTCTTAAACTCTTGTCATCAGATGTACTCACAAACCTTCTATTTTCATCCACAAACACAATGGTGTTGACAGCTCCCAAATGCCTATCGTACTCCTGCACAATCTCACCACTTCGAATATCCCACTACAATCAAAAGAGTCAGAATAAGAACCTGTTTTTTACTAAATACAAGTATTTTTAGAGAAATAAATATTGAGTAGACATACCTGCACAATTTTCTTATCTGACATTCCTGCAACAAAGAGATTTTGTTTATCTTCATCAGGATTGAACTTGACACAATAAGGAACCTTCCTGTTGGTGAATCTTGAAATACATTGCCCTGCAACAGAAAACCCATTCATAGTGTATCAGGTTGGAAGTACTATGGGCTGATTGGTTGTTTGCAGATATTGAAAAAAAGCACTTTACTAAGAGCAGACAATGCTTCTTTTAAAGTCCTTGAGAGAATTAGAGGGTAGAATTCACCCTGCTCTTTGATTAGACCTTCTTTCACATTTGTGTGCATGCACCTGCATAAACATGCACACATACAAACTGTTCTGTAAGTTTGCTACAGCTTTCCAAACAATACAAGTGCTCAGTACCAGGACAGATCAAGAACATAAGGACTGGTTCAGGACATCACAAGCTGACCACTGTCTTTGCAAAACATTACCTCCTTAGGATCAGAGGTCTTCTCAACAAGAGAAAACAAATTTGGGCAAGAACTCAAGGCTAACCTTAGGAAAGGGTAACAGTAATGCAACTGCAAAATAAAGCCCTGACCTCCTCTCTTAGCTTCAGCCACAAATACCCTGGTTACATGTTATCCATAATTTATGAGAGTCATGTTAATCCAAAAGCTCTGTCTAAACAACTGAGTTCAAACTCAAGACTGGAGAATTTGACTTACACCTTTCTGGCTATCACCTATATAAGATTAGTGGCACTGCTAACCCAGAAAGCTAACATCTTTTTCAAACATGGGAACTTCTTGTCTTAGGAAGAGACCCAGGTTTAAAAGAACACTGACAAAATCTATCCTGTATTTTTTTTACCTTAACAAACTATTTGTACCAGAACATTACAGAGCATCTCCCAGGTATGAGAGCATCAGACCTACCCTTCAACTCTCTGTATCAGCAGCTCAGTTATGACCACCTTTTCTTAATTGGAGTGCTCTTCAAGTTCAGGTTAAGCAAAAGACCAAGTGAGAACATTTTTCTACTATAAGCATATTTAGGTGAAAAGAGTAATTTTATGGCTGTAAATGTAAACATGCAATTAAATGATTTGGCAAGATGTCTTTTTGCTGAAAATTTGCTCTAGCATTACAAATAACTATTAAACTTCTCAAATAAAAAGGTATAGGAAATACAGGTAGTGTCAATTGCACCATTACAGATAACAACAAAACATATAAAGGAAAAAAGACTAATTATCCTGTAATGAAAGCCTGAACAGTGAACTACAAGACAATATGAAGGACAACTGGAAACAACCTGAATGATAAGATATCTTTACAGTCACTGTTACGTAAAAATAGTGCCAAATAACAGCACCTACAAATACAAGCCTACCTGTTTCAGTGTCCCAGAGTTTCAGATAGCGGTCATATGCAGCACTAAGGAACTGAGTGCCTGCATTGTTAAAACAGATGTCTCGAACAGCTTTACTGTGTCCTACAAAATAGAAAAAATGCAGTGGTAAACTTTCATCCATTCATACCTAGAACTAATGTGTTGGGTTTTTAAAAAAAACCCAACCCATCCAGTTAAATGCTCTAACAATGCAAAGAGAAGAAGAAAATCACTTACTGAAGTTCTTCATGAGAACTAGTAAAGAATAATTCAAGTGAGAAAGAAAAAGTAACTCCTAAAGAACAATGAGAATAAAACCCCATAACACCCTCACACCTCTAAGACACTGGAGAGAGAAACAAAAGCATTGCACAGAACGAACCAACATAAATTGATACAAAAGCAGAACTTCAGAAGAAATTTTAAACACTCTAATAAATGGCAACATCTAATGAAAAAGAGGAGAGACAAACACTACATGAGACACATTTAATGGAGAAACATTTATAATTAGAAAACAGGTACAAAATATGGGAAATATTAGATCAGAAAACTAAGAATGCTTTCATCTGATGTTAACCTTGCTACCCCTCAGCCTCAACACTTTCATCTGACCACCACATCAGACTTGCAGTTCTTTTTAGTTAAAATATTGACACAATAATTGAAATACAGCAAAATGGCAGGCAAATCTGGTCGATAATAAGAATCTTTTGAGAAAAACAGTCACACTGTTCAAAAAGAGCAGTCTATTGAGAGAGAACCTCTTTGAGCCATCATCTTTGCCACACTGCTGTCATCAGAAATAATAGGTGAAAAAAGGCTTCTTTACTGTTACTCAACATACATTCACTCAGTGTTCTAGAAATATTCCTATTTCAATAGGAGAATCAGCTACTTTTGTTCTGCATTCAAGGCTGCTGAGAAGTTTGTATTTCTCTCTCTCTCAGCTATCTGCTTTAAAAAGCACTTGTGACATGAACAAAGACTGCACCTGAACCTAAAAAAGATTTCCCATGCTTTTGCACTAAAAACTCAGCACAGATGGAATGACCTATTTAAAGTGGGACCATCAGATCATGAGATGCCCTCACTGGTTAAATACAGAGGGCTGCTGTTTTCAACATGAAGATGGGGCAATTTAATGTCAAAATTTTGCCTTTCAAAAGGAGTCTTGCAAAAAGTATTGATGACTGTAGTACACTAATGTTTTAAGGGTTGTAAGGTGTTACACATCAACATTAAATCGCTTGGTATAATGACAAAGTTCTTAATGAAATGTGCATCTCTTTCAATTCTTACTGCCAATATCATACCAAACACCCATTGCCTTGGATGCACACAAGTCCTCTCTATGATAATAAGCTATTAATAAGCTAATCTAAATCATATTCTTCCAGGAAGTTGTTCTAGACATAAATGAGTTTTATAAAAGACTATTACCAATAAACGTTCGTAGACATCTTCGATCACCGTATACTTCCCAGAGCTTTGAAAAAAAGGATGGGGGGGAAACGGGTCAATTGTTAAACAATAATGATGCTGAAATTAAGTGCAAACATATATGGCAACATTTTTAAAGAAATTAATTGCAAACATACACCATCTACTGATTAATGACAATCTATCCAGAAATTCACCAGAATGCTGACACCTTCCTGTTAGCAAAATCCCCTTAGAATAACTAAAACTCCCATACCATATTCCAAATTTAAGGACTTAAGGTTTTGCTACTGAAAAAAACCACCAAAACATCAGCTTTCTCATGCTATAAGATGGATTGAAGTGAGATTAGTTCACACCACAAATGCTTCAGTAAAAGACTTCTATTGTTAGTTGTAAAACTAGGCTTCACAGAAAATGAATTAATATAAGAACAAAGGCAATAATGTGAGAAACTTGTGACCTTTTAAATGCTATTAATAAACAACTAACACTGTTCTAACAGCCTCAGTCTTGTGTACTACTTCTATCTTTGTTCCAATGAATTTGTAATTTAAAAATTAGGTGAGAAAAATAAAAGCAACACAGACAAAAGGTATTTGGTAGAAGTACCAAATGTTTATGTATCCTAAAATGCAGTATCTGTATTCCAGGATGGTATAAAACATATACATGAAAACAGAAAAATAACTCACCTTAATTTTGCAATCCATAGAGCAAGACAACAGTATATGCCCAGACAGAGGAAACAATCTGACTGCACTGACACCCTGTAAATAAGAACGTAAGTTAACAGTAAGTGGATCATCTAGATGTTTCCTCAGTTAATTTGCCCTCTTCTCCAAGCAAAAAGCTAAAGCTTATCTTCATAAAATATACAGATACTGTATCTTTGAAAGAAATAACCTGCCCACATCCTATTTTAGAAACAGTGAAGTATTCTGAACAATTGTTATTGGAAAAAAAAAATTTCACTTTAACAGCTGTAACCTCCTTCAACATCCACACCATTACTGTGGTAAACATAGCAAATAAATACAAACTGAGGGTTGGGGGACTGTCTCTGTACAACAAGCCTTTCCAGGTGGGGCAGCTAAGGAATTTTTCAAAAAAAGTTTTGGCCAGCTCAATTTCTTACATATACTAGCAGTGCCTTCTACCCACTGAGCTCAGATTTCCTGAGCACAGCATCTTCACAGCTGTCTGTATTTCAGGTACTTCTTTCTGGGAAGTCCAAAGAATCCTCAAGTACTCATGGTTTTAATGTCCCTCCTTTCCATTTCATGTCAATTACTCTATTCATATGCCATCGAGTTCCTCCCTCCCACCCCTGGTTGGAGCTGGGTATTTTATCCTCCCTATTATTGTCTACTTATATCTCCCAGCTTTTCTAAATTTGTCAGCCCATTTTTCTTTTGCCTCTCTCATCGATATCATTATTCATCTTGTTTGAAGGAAAAAGCTATTTTACGCATCAGTCTGTTGTAATAGGATAATAGGCAGAGGAGTGACTAGAGCTTTGGGGAGGAGATGTCATTCTGGAAAGCCCTGATAGTTGCAGCTACAAGCTCATTGATGCAGCAATCATTAAAGAAGAGCTCAGAGATGTGACTCAACTAAAAAAAGGGTAAAAGCTAAAAACATTCCTTGTGTCCTCCTTTCTTCCATCTTTCAAATATTATTAAGGTGCTGTCCATTGCAGTGCAGCATATTCCCCCTCAAGCAATACTTAAAATTAGTGACAAAAGAAGTGGCAAATTGAGTATATGCTATACCACCCTGAGCAGTGAAACACTTTTTTAATACCAGAAGTGTGTATATAGTTCTGGTATCTGACACAAGAAGGAACTGTGAACATTTAGCAGCGTCAAAGAAAACTCTTACCAAGACACACATGTCAAAGGTATTAGCTGTATTTGGGAAACCTGTAATACTGATGCACCATAATCACAAAACCTATGTAACTTTTTCATAGTTTGTTACGAAACAGCCCTTAAGTACTTTTAGTACAAAAAACACTCAACCTCCAGACATTCTTAGGAATCTCTGTAATTAGCCTTACTGTTATTCACATGGTAGTTTAGCAAATAATTTCAAAACCTGCAGAAGTCACTGAATAACACTTTTCCCTTTAAGGCAGGTCAGCAAGTCACTATGTTAACACAAAAGTATATGCAGCTAGACAACTGCAACTGAGCAGGCAAACACCTTGTGTGAGAATGTAATGCAACCAATTACATGCAGAGTATGGTAAAGAGGAAAATACTCTTCCCTTCTACTGATTCTTCAGTTTTATAGAAATCACTAGCTGTAGACCAAAAATTAAATGGGCTATTATGCTGTATGCTCACAAGCATTCCTACCTTTGTATGCCCAGACCACACATGGATTTGTTTCTTTGGAAGATAGCACTTCTCAGGTGGTACTGTAGAACGGAGATTAACTCCAACATCTTGAGGGACATGAAGATAGGATCTTCCCTGATAGTCATACATTTCTTTAACTGAAAAGGTAGACACAGAATTCTGAGAATCTATATTTTAAGGGCTTATAATCTTTCAAAGGCTCAACAACTCACACAATTATAGTTTTTCTCAACAGAGCTGCTCTGCTGTAGAGGGAGAGGTGAGAGAGGGGATGTAAGAAAAAACAACTTCATAGGATACAGATGTGGAATCTTAGTTGACATCAGTTAAACTAAGTCATTTCAGCAAAGTCTGCCTGGAATCTGACAATCCAAACATTAAGACAATCTTTCTCCTATACATCTTACTCATCATCAAACAGCAAGAGGATTCCCTTGACCAAAAAGATTTTGCTTAGACTAACCCTACATAGATTAAAATGTGCAACTCTAACTCTGACATTTGCTTGCAACTCACATTCTGGCCAGCTCTGTGCTGTGTCAGTCATGTCAACAGAATTACGAAACAAGGAAGAAACGATTCATTTGGCCAGCACGAACCAATATTGGTCAGCAGCAGCCAACAGCTGCTCTTTAACTACATTTAAGAAACGACTGGACAGTCAGAAACACAGGGATGCATTGTGCATGAAAATAGATTATTTCAGAGTAGATGCATGTTGGGTAGCCATGACAAAAAAACTGTGCAGCGATTAAATTAATTTCTCAGTTTCTGGAATATTTTTATGGCTGTTTTGGTTGTACTCTTGCACAGTATCCATGCTTACACCCATCTTCAAAAGGTATTCCTGGAACTTTTGTGTGCGAGAAGATCACAGTTTATATGGCAAGTTCTTTCACTGTGAAATTTCAGGTAGAGAGCATGAAAACATGGATACAAAATAATTAGTCCATAGGGGGCTAAAGTTTCATGTTTGTTATGCTCACTGCAGTTCAATAAATACTGTCATGATCTACTATATAAACAGAAAAAAGTACTAATGTCAGCAACGCTTATCTCACAGGCACCACTTCTTCCTCAACGCACATTAGAAAGGATGTTCACAGCTTGTGTGGGTGAGCCTGGCTGTAGAAACTGGCACACAAAGAGAGACCCTGTTTACCAAACTATCTGCACCAAGCAGTGTAATACAGGGCTGTTTTGTATGCAGGCAGCTGAAGTAACAGTTTCAAAAAATCACTGAATTTTACTGACTTACCAAACCATTTTCTTTGCAGGTGCCACATACTACAGGCTTCCGTAGGGTAATTAATTGATACACAATTATTCATAGTATGATGGCAAGAACATTAACATTAAAAATTGAGGAAGTGTAAAGTCCAAGTGATTTTCTAAATTGTTCATAAACCATAACTCAGAGCACTACCTGCTGATGAAAATACTGACACATAAAACTACAGTAATTCTGAAGCTGAAACTAAGCCAAACTCATAACTTCAATATGTTTGCTCTGTAAAATAGGAAAAGGATATGTGCATCTAGTAACATTAAAAATAAATAAATAAAACCAGTACCCTGAAAAACATTTCCACACTGCTCTTCACAGTACAAAGTAGAATTAGTCCAAGTCTATCTCTTTCCCTGTCCTTTATGCTTATGCCTGTGAGTGCTGTTATCTCCAATAGAGAAACATCAAGGTGCCTCAGCAAAACTGCTGAGGCCGTCTGCCATTCTTACTAATTAACACAGCAGGCAAGAAAACACAGCGAGCTAGAAAATGAGAACAACCAGGAAGATGCCATTACCATGTAATATAGTCTTCTCCTCTCCAGGTTTATCATCTTCTAGTTTTCCTCTCTTCTGCCTCTTAGCTGTTATTTCATCCAACTCCTTCTGCTCTTCCTGGAAAAAATAAAACATGATCTCTTAAAAAGTCAGCATTCAGAATCACATAACAAAATCCAGAACTGTACTACTGTTTACTCACTATTAGGAACACATTTATTTGCTAAACGAGATTAGAAATATTTCTAAGCATCAATAAAGAGAATACACTTATCAAAATAACAAAAACTTGGAAAGCTATGTACACTGAAAAGAACTATTATCTTTTTATTCATAGACTAAAGCTAAGCACTGACTGGGCAAGAAGGATATCTGTTGGTTGGATGGTTCAGGGTGTGTGTATTGTGTGTGTGATATTGGGGGTTTTCATTTGCCAGTTTTTTTCAAAAAAGTTTTACTTTAATTTTTTTTTCAAGCTGCTTCTTTTAATCAGACTCCACACACAGACTGAATTGATTTTATTTCCAAAAAGTGTTCCAAATAATTGAATGCAGACTACTTGGAACATCCTATTTGGACATACCACCCAAAACGTTTCTATTAGCACAAAGCATAGCATGGATCTGCTTGGACAAGCACTAGTGCAGCTGGATCGCTGGATCTCTGCTGAAACCACTGCCATGTACTAACAATTTGTATCCATTTGTTAAAGCAGTACTTACTTCTGATGGTTTGGCTACTTCTTTTTCATCAACATACTTCGCCCATGGTCCCAGAAAACCATCAATATTAGATGCATCATTCTCCTTGAATTTCTTCCTTTTTTCAATTTTCCTCTGTCCTGTTTCAAACACTGTTAAACCTGAAGAAGGAAACAATACACTGAGTAACTGCTAACACAGAATACGACATCAGAGGTCACACAATAGTCAGTTTAAAGGAAAAAGCCACCATCACCGTCCCTTTCAGTATAAAGGACAACATAGAAAAAGTATTTGAGCAAAATTGGCCAAAGCATTGCTCACTTTCCCAGCTATGAACACTGCTAACTATGCGCAGTAACAGAGGAACCACTATAACTGTGTATCCTTGCTTGTTAGAGTATTTAACTATGCATGTATCCATGATTTTTTAACAGTAACTCTGCAGACTGTATGAATACATCAATTTTCATACTTTAAATAGTGTAGTTTTTGAAAGTAGTCTTCTTGGCTTCTGATCCCTCTGACTCCTCTTGGTTTCAAAAAAACTCGCCCCAAACCAAAAATAAGACAAGTCTCCTAAAACCCCAACCATAGCGGTGTATTTTAATCTAGTAAAAATTCATAGAATTATAGAATGGTTTGGGTTGAAAGTGATCTTTACAGGTCACCTACTCCAACCACCTTGCAATGAGCAGCAACATCTTCAACTAGATCAGGTTGCTCAGAGCCCTGTCCAACCTGAACATTTTGAGAGATGGGGCACCCACTACTTGTCTGGGCAACTTGTTTTAGTATTTCACCAACCACATCATAAAAAATTTCTTCCTTATAACTTAGTCTGAATTATCCTCTTTTAGCTTAAAATTATAAGCCTTGCCCTATTGTTACAGGCCCTATTAAAAAGTCTGTCACTATTGACAGTCATCTCCCTCCAACCACTATCTTGTTCTTTCATAGAAATACTAGCTTTTCATAAATATTGTACCCTCAGAATTTCATGTATCAAAACCACTATACAATATAGATATGGGAGGAAAAAAAACCTGTAGGTAATTATTTTAACATCTTTGGAGTTTTTCAAGCTTGTATACACAATTATGTTCAATTTTCAAACAACGTTTTTCTACAGCAGCAGTAATACCCACCTAGTGCAAAAGAGACAAAAGAAGCTTTATACAAACAAGAGGGAAATAGGCAATGTAAAAAGTTAAGTAGTGACCAGAAGGAATCGCACATTAATCAAGGGTTTTCCTAAAATGAAATACGAAATTCCCTTACAAAAAGGGTTTTTCTGAATTTTTTTTAATGGTTTAATCTTAGTCATTTCCTTCTTTGGAAGGAAAGAGTGAAATAAGCTTGGATATATCCTGAGGAAGAGGACACAGAAATAAAGATCCTTTATATACCCATGTGAATAGGATGTTTGAAAAAGACATGCAAGGGAAAGCATAACCATGAAGTTTATACAGGTACAGTTTTCCAATGTTAACTTTGAGTCCTAAAGTGCCTTTGAGAATTAAATATCTTGTATCAAAGTATTAATTACAAACCCCATGCCTCTGGTAGTCAATCCTCCCAGTGGCAAGCCACGCTGTTACCATTTGGCAACCTTCCAGTGGTTTTTCTTTTCCAAATAACCCAAAGAGCTTAACTCTGCTAAGCAGAGATAACATGCAGCTCCCAACAGGAGTGCCAGAGGTTGCACACAGAGTGATCAGTGTGCTCCTGAGGAGCAATTATGGTGATTAGCTCAACATACAGGTATCCTAATGCAGACGCATGACAACATTAGCTAAGACAGAATTTAAGAGGACCAAAAAGCCTTTTCAAACTGTACAGATAAATTGTATTCATGCAATGGCACATTGCAAATCCTATTTTGAAGTTTGTCGTGACAGCCTGAAACATTTGCTACTTCAAGGAAACAAAACACTCCAATATCTTTCTTCCCCCTCTACATTAAAATTGCAACACATCTCTTTCTTTATTGTGTTTTTGGACACAGGTAAGTTTCCCATAATACCTTCCTTTGCTAATACCTATTCCATTTCTTAGTAAAGAAGAAATGAAAACAGTTAAGAGATGCAAGTAATTTATAGAGGATTCTGAATTAATTACCTTGATTTTTTTCAGCTTCTTCTACAGAACCAATATATTTGGTGGCAGCTTCAGGGTTATCTACAGAGGGATCTAATGCATAACCTGAAACAAGAGGAAAAAAAATACTGTTGTTTCAAGCTTTTCAGTTTTGTACAAGTTTTACTACTCTGCCCCTCTGCAAATTCTTTCCTGTTGACTCTGAATGAACTGGGGATGACAAAGGATTGAAACTTCGGAATCCCATTAACTTTTCACTTGGCCTGAGTATAAAGATTACTATGTAGTAGTACCATGAGGCCCTTGACTATATATTGCTATCAGAATGCTTAAATTTGCACAACAGAGAGAAACAAAGAAATATAATAGGCAACAGTTAATAACATAAGATACAAAGGGTGGGTAATCACAAGAAGCCAAGTCACAGAATCCGGTGGGAAGGGACCCCAGGATGCCCCTGCTCCAAGCGAGTTTGCTGCAACGCAAACATTAGATTTTGAAATGCCATAGCAACCTCTTCTTGTTGTAACATGGCATAAGGAAAATACTAGCTCAAAATCTTATGTCAGTGACACATGATGTTAACCAGATGCTGCTTTAGTGCAGGACACTGCCGCTTGGTTTGCAAAGCCAGTTAAGTCACGTGGAAACCAGCCTGTGGCTGCTGCATACACAGAGCCCTCTGGCTTCAGCACCCGCCTCCTGCTCTGCCCACTACTTCTGCTGGGTCCAAGAGAGTGCTACTCATCTTTGGCAGTCCTACGGTGGCAGCAGCTGGAAGGCAGAGGACAGAGATGGGGAAAAAATAAAATCAAACTAAGTTTTCTAGGGCTTTGTGTGTATTCTGTCTCCCACAGCAAAAATTAATTAATCCTCTTCCTGCCAGAATTGGGAAACCTTGTTCCTTCAACTTGAAAGGAGTTGCTTTAACTAATGTGGATGGTACCAGAAGCAGCAGTCATGGCCTTTCATTTTTAAAAAAACTAAGTATTCACATCTTCACTTCCTGACTACAGCTATTGAGCCTCATTAAAAACCAACTAAAACAAAACAAAAAAACCCCAACAACAACAAAATCTGCTGCATTTACTCTTATAAATAATTTATAAAATGAACCCCCATTTCATAGCTATTCAGGATATTTACAATTTTAATACACATATCTAACTTTTTTCCTCCATTTCCCCTGAAGTGGATAGCCTGATCTTATAAGATAGACAAATAAATTCATTTGATTTCCAAGGAACAGGTGGTGCACTGAACGCTTACTGACCACCATAGCTTTTTTTCTGGGAAAGACTGCACCCTGGTGGACATAACACCAATTTTTATTAAATATTAAAGTGACAAAATGTCTCTTGAGGACTCAATGAGAATTTCCCTGTATAAAGGATGAAAAAAAAAAGAGAAAGAAAGATATTAAGCCACCAGTAAAAGTAATCACACACACAATGAATTAAATCCTACAGCATACAATCCAATTCCTGTATATTGTTGATTCACAGAGACAATCATGAACAGTGGGAGATTATCCAGTCCATTCTGGAGACCAATGGCTCATAAAGGCACATACAAATGCATATAAGTTGAGAACCTATCAACACCATTCCAATAGCCAAAGGAGACTGTCTTCCCAAACATTTTTCATAAAGACTACTCTCCTAGAACATGGTCCAGTTAATTTCTTTTTAGATGCTGGGAAAAATAACATTACTGAAACTAGCAGAAGAGCCATTCCAAGAACACAGCAGGTACTCCCATCCAAAAGGAGCAATCCACCTGCCAACCAGCCCTGTAGTTTCAAACCTGGTAAGACCCAGCTGTGGAACAACATATGTCCCAATGATCCATGAATATAATATAGGGAGAGAAGTATACACCAATGTCGTCTTAAGAAATATAAATTCCCTCTCTTCCTATGTTAAACAATAAAATCATTTATTTCAGACTCTTAGTAGGATTTACTTCGGTGGATAACCAAACTGAGCCGACACTGCAATCAGACTTCCCCTAATTTAGGTGCCTGTTTTTACTAAGCCTCTATTTCAATGAGTTCTCTTCCAAGCTATAAGGTTTCTGTTAACAGCAGAGAGATATTACTTTGGACTTATGTCAAAATCAATACAGTGGTTTACTTGTCCTCCAACTGTATTGACACCATCTCCGGGACTCTATTTGCTTGGTACTTGTAAAAGAGGGACAGTATTCCCATGAATAGGGCCCCTGGGCCAAGCACAGCTTCCCGTGGAAGTGGAGACTTCTTATAGTTGAGTTGAATTTGGTCCAGCATCATTCTCATAGAAAAGCTCTGAACAATTTCTACTTTCTAGTGGATATGTGAAAGGGAATATTTTCTTTCTGGCTGGGACTCCTACACGCAGCTGTAAAAGACAGCCTGCTTTTATCCTACTCAGCTGGTATCCCACATAATGTGCCCTGACTTCTACGTCTCCTTCAGTTTTAGTTAGGAGGCAGATATTTCCCGCAACATTTTAGCAATGAAAGATACAATTCCACCTACATCCCTAATTTCAGTGCACCTGAAAATGGTTGGCTAAATAATTACACTTTGATGTGCATTCCAGAAAGACAGCTAATTAAAGCCTGTTTACACCGCACTGTGCAATGGAGCACACAGAGTCCCAAGGTAGCTCAGGTATGCAGAAAAATACAGCTGAACTAACCCACTCTGCACTGGCATCTCTGCAGAATCAAAGTAATCAGAGAATAAAGTGCCTACAATTGTTAACAGGTAATACTGACTGTAGGTGTTGCATGTAACACGAGTAGATTAAAAAAAAACCCCACAAGCATTATTTCCAAGTCAGTTATTTTAGGCTCTTAAAATATCAGTGTTAGCAATTACATAATCCTGCTATAACCAAGTTACTGAGTACTCATAAAGAGCTTTGAGATTCATGGAGAGAAGACTATTTCTTATTAAAAAGGACATTAATATCTTGTGAAGAAGAGATTTAAAAATACCAAATGTTGCATGAATGAAACAGTCCACTTTTAGGACAAGCACTGATGCTGAAATAGCTATAAAATGGCTAAAATATTAATGAAGAGTTTGTGTGCAGCATGTGAAACATAATCTGTAATTCTGCTTCTGAAAATGTATATATGCTCATATATTGACTTTTTAAACAACATTTAAAAGGGAATTTTCAAGAAAAGAGACTCCTTCTGCTGAGAGCACAGATACGGAAGAATAAACATATGCTGTATGTTAGGACTTCCTAGTCTTTTTTGACATGCTCCACGGAATACAACATTGAAAAACTAATGCTAGTTAAGCATTCTAAATCATAAGGGCTTGTGAAGGGGAATTTTATTTTCTAGAGAGACAGTCTTCCCTTAATAGTTGAGATTAAAGTAAGAAGCCTGCCTTACATCAATGGAATCAAAATAGGGTAGATTACCTAGGACTGCAGATGCAAAACTGGTTACCAATTAAAAAAGTCAGACTCCCACAGAGCAATTATTAATGGCTTTCCATTAAATTGGGAGAGGATCTTTTACAAGATTATAAAATGCCTACCTGGACTATTTTATTCAATATTTTTATGGATTATGCCATCAGCATACTCCTTTCGTAGCTGTAAAGGGCAATAAGGTCTCCCCCTCAGGACTCCTTTTTTCCAAGCTAAACAGTCCCAGCTCTCTCAGCCACTGCAGATTTTAACCCTAATGTAGAAAACATCTCCAGTGCCTGTGACAACTTCACTTCCCCAAACTCCTGGAATAAAGGGAACCTTACTGAAATGGGTAGGTCTCATTTAAATTAAAAAGCTGACGGCACTGAGAAGGTTCAAAGAGTACTTTTTGATAAAATGGTTGGGGAATATACTTAAAGAATACTTAAAGAAATATAATATTAAAAAAATACTTAAAGTAAGCAATTTGCAAAGACACAAAATCTTTAGAAACTAGAAACCCGTATCCTCAAGGAAAAGTTAGCACAGAGATCTGAAACCTCAGGTAGCAGGGACAGTAATAAGCACAGAATCTTATTTAAACTGAGAGCAGGGAAATGGAAAACCCAAGCACACATGCAAAATGACAAAGGCTAAAAATAATACACAGTAACATTGAAATATCTTGTTTTAAAATAATAAACTAACATAATTGGTAGGACAGTACTGACATAATTGGATTGAATACATGCTTTACCAGGTAGAAGGAATACAGAAATAAGATGGTCATACCAGTGGGGACATGCTCTATGCCATACAAAGCTTAAAGACAAATCAGATTAACAAGTAAATAGTGTTAATAAGCATTAAATGATCTTGTGGACTGAAATTCCAGGTCTGAGTAGTGGTGAGCACAGTTGCCAGAACTCCCTGACTGACCATTAAGACAGAAAACGCAGTAACCATGAAATGGTAACAGAGATCAAACAACAGGTGCTGGGGAAAGAACCACAGTAACAATGACATATTTTAGTCATCTCCTTGTAGCAGACTGTGCAAGTCTCACACCAAGATGTGATGATTTTTACACAATGTACTTGTACCATGAAGCAGTCACACCAGAGATTCACATGAAAAAAAGCCAGTTTAGCAGTGCAGGAAACTTCATTTTAAGATATTCTTTCCAAGGATACACCTTTTAACAATGACCATAAAACTAACATTGTTGACAAAGCAAAGGAAGATATAAAAACATTTATGACAATGATTTCAATCTCAAAACAGGAGAGCTATATTAAGAAAATATTTTTAAAGGGAACAGAAAGAAAGCACCAAAGGGTAAAGCCTTTTTCAAATGCAGGGGCACTTCAAAGACACCATGTAGGAGAAAAAAAAACTAATGCCTTCCAGCTAATAAAAGACGACTTTAAAGCAACCAGAAGGAAGTGAGCACAGCCGAATAGTAAGTAGAGAAATTACTGGAAATAAGAAACTATTCTTCAAAGAGTTGAAGTTGCATCCAGATGTGGAAAATACAAAGACCAAACTTCAGCAGACAAAGTAAACATTACACCAAGGCAGTCCACCCCCAAAAGCAAGGGGAATCTGATAAAATATAAAAACTAACACTTGTCCTTTGTCAAAACTGCCAGGGACAGAAAGTGTACCTGACAATGTGTAGGCCAACAGATGATAAAGGACTGAAAAGAGCATCTGTGAGGGTTGTAATAAACACATGCTGATTATGGTGAAGCTTGGGTAGACTCCTGTGCCAGAACCTTTCTTTATGGGTAACATGACACTGTATCTACCTCAAAGTGAAATGTCCGGAGATTAAAGAGTCAAATAAGTGGTAACAAAACACCAGGACCAGAGGCAGTCACCCAAGAGATCTAAACTCAAACCACAGTGCAGAAACTCTCACCTAATATCACCTCAATATGACAGAAAAGGAATGTATCGAATACAATGCCATCTTTCAAAAGACATTTCAAAGGAGATATGAAGAACTACAGATCAACCTGCCAGACATTTGTACAGTTAGAAGATTCAAGGAGTAGAAACTATAACAAAGAAAATGAGTATGCACTTGGATGAGCATTATATATTGCAGGAGAGCAGACACCACAGTTTTCTCTACAGGTAGATTACAATGACAAAACCTCCAGAATATTTCTGAGGTGACAATCCTGCAAATGAGCAAAGCTTAGTTCACCTTGGATACCTTTACGAAACCAAGTTAGACTGATTACAGGGTGCCGTAAAGACACTTTAAAAAACCCACAGGTCCTTACATGGTCAATTGATGAAAAATTATTCAAACACCGTCAAGAATAAATGGCTGGTTTGCACAGCACAGGAAAGTTGCTGGTGGATTCATGCTCAGGCCCATGATGTACAACATATTGATAAATCATCTGGAAAAATGCAGCAAGTAGCTTTGAGCCAGTTACTCACAGAACAAATTCACAGTGAGATTAACATGTAACCACTGTGCACAGCTTTGCTCTCCATCTTAAGAACAATACAGTGGAACTAGAAGAGATACAGGAGACAAGGACAGCCATAGGCATGAAAAGGCTGCAACCGAGGAACAAGATTGATCAGATCTATTCAGGTGGGAAAAAAAAAAAAAGCAGACTGAGAAGAAGCTGGCCAAGATCTATAAAATAAGGAATGACACATATGGTGAATAAGAAATGATTGCTCATTTTGTTTTCCAGCATAAGAGACTAGGGGATATGAAGTCAAACTAGAAAGCTGTTAAGTTCCACAAGTTCAAAACAGAGATACTTCCTCACACAAGGAGCTGCTAAGCTGCAGAGCTGCCTGAAAGAGGTTACTGTGTACAAAGAAAAATTATACAGGTTCAAGAAGCAGCCGGACAAGTTTGCCAAAAAGAAAAACCAGAAAACCCCCAACGAATTGACTGAAAATGAATAAACATTTAAGCATTGCCCTTGGTAGACAGACTGAGTATTGAAAAGAAGTATTCAGATGTATCACTATTTTGCTTCCTTCTTCTACTCCTCACTAGGTACCCTTTGCTGCCCACTTGTCTAATTGAATAAAGGGCTGGAAGGACCCTCAGTCAATGACAGCATGGATGTACTCAGCTATCCAAGCATTGCAAGGAAAATATACTTTTAAGAGTAAATATTTACTGCACAAGAAGTAGATAAGACTAGTTGCCAAAAAATACTTGGGTGATTAATATATAGGTTTCTCAATGAATATGTATTAACTTTCAGGATTATATATACGATAAAAGGTGGGGGTTTTTTGTGAAAGACACTGAGACTGTTGAGCTGTTTTGGATACATGATCTCATTTACTACCCTCGTCCTTCACTTACAGTCACTGCTTATCTACTTGCCAGCTACTGCAGATTTGTTCAAGACCTCCTGCCTTAGTGCAATGGTGCTAAACAGTAACAGAGACCAGAAGTCTCAAGATCTGCAGCTTTTAAAAGAAAGGTTTACTCCTGTTCTTCTAATATATTATGACTCAGTCTTGAAAAAGATTTATGGCTTGGATTTATGCCTATCAATTTTACATGCATTTTTACACTTGGTGTTTCTGAGAAGATATTTATTACATCCTTCCAAACAGAAAAAGAGGATATTGAAATTTTTAATAGGTAACTTCCTGACAACTAAAAGGAGTGCTGTTTTTAACAGATCTTCTACTGAGCCAGAATATCATGCTCACTTACTGCATCTTCTAGCTTGAACTTCAGCTTCTCAGTGCTGGTGCTTGCTGTTTAAATTGCCTGTATCTCAGCCTTTTCATAGCTCCATTGTCACTGTATCCAGATCATTATCTATTGAACATTTCTGGAAAGCTGAATGATAACTGCACAGTTGCCAATGTTACATGGCTTAAAAATACATTTTTATACTCGCTTGTAATACAGCTTTCAAGGCAGTTGCTATACAGTGATGACATAACCAATAGAAGTAGTTTTGAGTAGACTTACTAGCTTTATCTTTCTCCAAACTAAACTTTTCAAATAAAAAATCCCAAACCAAACATGATATGCCTACAGACACTTTTTCCCAGTATCTGTTTTACACACACAAAAATGTGTGTGTAATGTTTACACACAAAAAATGCCCAACCCACAAAAGGTTACATTTAATTTCACAGAAAAAAATCTCATCAGTCTATTCAGATCTTGAAGACAGGCTCCTATTTGCATTGTCTGTCAAGTTCTAATATCAAAATTACAGTCAAGTAAGTTAAAATTATACTATGAAACTAGATACCCATTTCTTAATATTGTCATTTTGCTTATATTCCACATCCTAACAAAAAGTAGTGAAAAGTACCTAATAGCTAAAACTATGTAAGAGAAAAACTGTCATTATTACATTTCAATTTTTAACATTTACAAGAAAGCTTCTAACAAAACTCAAATACAAAGAAAAATTGAGTATGTGATAATCTCTGATGTTAGGCATTTTTTCTCACTGTAATACCTAGCTACCACAAATGTTAGCAATAAAGTCCCAATCTCATGCATCACAGAATGCAACAAGTGAATTCACGCATGAATAAAGCCTTAATGAAATTAAGGATACTTGTTCAGGAAGGTGATTCTTGAGGCAAAACAGTTTGCAAGAAGTAGTATTTTGACTGTAAATATGAATTAAGAAAGATGCAAATCTGTTGTGCAAAAAGTTGAGCATTGTGACATTTTAAGCTAACACAGGAAGTATCAGATCTTGCCTAATAAACTGAATTTCAAGTGTATAAAGGATACTTCATCTGAACAAGCACTTGCAATCAAACTTAAAACAGAAATGAAAGTTTACAATGAAACACAGAAGAAAAAATAACCATTATTATATGTAAACCTGTGGCAGCTTTGTTCTTTCAAAAGTGTCCAAAAGAATGTTTAGAATCCATAGTCTTTCCATATTTTTCCTATCTAAAAAAAAAAAATCAATTTTTCTTACAATTCATAAAAAGTCTGTTTGAACCTCAAGCTTCCCCAAGACTCAATGTTTTATTTTTCAAATGCCACTATTTACAAGGGAAAATGTTATTCAGGATAAGAAAGCAGTTACTACACTGACCACCAACACAGAGTTCTTTGGGTCTGTCTTTGCCAAGACTATTTTAGTAATGTATTTCCATTCTCTGCAAATCCAGTTCATTCAGTTTGTATCATGAGCCAACCACCAAAGAACCTGACAATGCAGTAAGGCTTCCTTTGGGTTTTGAGAGAGTCAGAATCACATGAATGAATCTATTTGCATAACAGATCCACAGTTAGTCATGTGAAAAGTGTGAAATCTTGATTTGTGTTTTCTACACTTGATGCAACTAATTAAGAGGGGCTTGCTAGTAGATCATACACTGGATTACAGTTCAAAAGGGAATCACAAAATGAGTTTTCCCAAATAAATACTATGATCTCTATCCATACGGATTCTCACGCAAAAGCCTTTTCCCATTTTATTAATTCTGATAAAAAGCAATTTCCAGAAGTTATGGTCCTATTAATTGTTCTATCTAGACCAACATACTTTGTCCAACCTGGGTGTAATAAAGATGGAGGTGAATTTCACTGTTAAGGACTTACCATAGGTTGCAAATGTTCTTCTTTGTTGTTCGAACATGAAATCATTGATGTGAGCTGGTTCTGCATATCCAGAAAGCATGTTTCTAGGTGCAGCCATTTGTTGAGTCCTAAACGGGTTTTCTGGTCCAAACTTCAAAAAATGTTAAAACAAGGTGTAGCAGAATTAGAAATTTGTTATTTTTGTGTATTTACTTTTTCAGAAAGAAAAGCCCACGGAAAAAAAAGAGACCTGTCTTTCAAAAATGGTAATGCAAAATCACTTCAATTTTAAATTTCTTTGTGACTACTGAATAAGCTTCTTAATCTCTTATTTTACACAGTAACCACACAGTTGCTCTGAACAGTTGATTTCAGGATTGAACTTTCTAGCCTTTATTACTGGCACAGAGCTCAGATTGATATTGACCACTTGACTTGTTGATACTTGACAGAACCAACACGTATTGTCATTCAGTATGTGACCAGTACAAGCATTCAGAAGACAAAACGTAAGGCTGCCCCACATTGGGTTTCCCTAACTAAAACATTTACACACAGCAGCACTGGAGTAAGTTAAAATCAGTACTTTTGCTTGCACATGTCACGGCTTTGACACTTTGCAAAGTGCAAGCTCACTATGAAAAGGCCAATTTATGTGGTTCCTCAAAAGGTTTTCTAAACATAAAGCATAAGTAACATAGAAATTTGAGATTGATGCACTATTTGTCTACCTAGAATACTAACCCCTGGTCAAACAGAAGTCAAACTGTACAAAGAAGTTAAATACAGAAAAAAGTTAAATGCTTGAACAGCTATTTTTATCTTTCAGATAGCCTGTCAGTTATAATAAAATGGAAGGTGGTTCACATGGCATCAGGCAGTCTAAATGCAGTCTTAAATGGTTTTTCACTATATAAATTTAGCACAGCTCAAGTTACTAAAATTCTTAATACTGATGTGAATAATTAAACTGAAAGTACTTTGACTTTAATGTTAAATCCTCCTCTTAAAAGTCTTATATCTGCAAGTCTTACAAATGTTCATTCTGCTTTAATGAGCACAATGAGTAAATAGCAAAAATGGGAAAATAGTAAAGGATCACTTCAATGCAGTTCATGTTTAACTCAACATCTTTATAATGCTATTTTCCCAGCTTAATTTTTAATTTTCGTAGCTATAATTCTGATAAACACTTTAAGACACTTCTTAGAAGAGCTTTATGCAGAATATTGAAATTCAAGCACTAAAAATACCAACCCACTTGTGTAGAATCTATTTTTTAGTTTGCCCAAACTATATTCCAAAATGCAGCAAGCAACCAAAGAAGTTGTCTTATAGGAAATTGACACAAAATTTATAGAACCTCTGCCTTTTAAGCCAAAGGCATTTCTGCTCTAAAAACCAACATTGTTTCTTACCTCAGGTGCAAACATAGTTTCATAAGTGGGATTGTATTGAACTTCCTTGATAGCAGGATCAAGGTGGACTCCTGTTTCCACATCTTCCTGAAATAAAACAGACATATTAACAACCCATTTTTCACACGTAGACATTTAAATATATGACATTACCTTCTTTCAGTCCAAATTAGGGTTGTAGTTTAAGTTGACACTTTCAGCATTATGAAAGAGAAGAGCACTTTGGCCAAAGTTTCTATTTTTAAAAAATATTGACTGCAAAACCAATGTCAAGCGGTCACTGAGAAACTCATCTAAGACATGTGCAGATTTTTGCACATGAATAATTATTTCCTTTTTTTTAAGATTTCATGCACACATTTTAAAAACAGCAGCAAGATTGAAGGAAAGCTTTTTTTTTAGGATGTTTGAAAACCAGATTTGTAAGGAACCAATTAAAATGGTCACGAATTTAATATAAAGGTATGAAAGCTAGAACTCTACAAAAGGCAGAAATCACAAGAAACTGTTCTGGAAGTCAGTTGCAAAAAAAATAATCACCTATCAGCACAGACATTACATATAACAATGATTTTCACAGAATCCAACCAACCCTTATTTCCAAAAGGTACATTTTTATACTGAAAGGTATAAATGTAATTCAGCTTTAGTACTTAAACACATTTGCAAGTCTGTTGTGACAAAAATTTAACTTGACAGATGAAGGGACAAGAAAGAGGGATTAACCAAAATAATAACTTCAAGCAACTCATAGGGAAAAATTCAGAAGGGTACATGCAGCTGAAATAGAAGACAGAGAAGAAAGAAAACAGCTGGTAAGGTAGCAGTGCCCAAAAAGACCCGGATTCAGAGCTTTAAGAAGGCTCTTTCACATCAACAGAACCTCTCCCCTCTTGAAGACCTCGGTTAATGAAGGAGAATGTTACTTTGCAGAATTATGACTGTCATTGCTTCCTGTATCTTTATTCTAGAAAAACAGCAATTGAAAAGGACACACAGTGTGCTAGTATATTGACAAAACCCCTAATAATCATACTGAAAAAGCTATCTTAGCATCATTGCTTAGTCAGTGCTTACCTACAACAGGATCCAAATGCATTTGTGACTCACAGAAAGTGGCACAACAGAGAATCAAATTTTAGCAGTCGCTTCATTAATAGAAAATTACCTCAAACAAACTCAATCTTGCTTTGTATCACAGTATCTTGAAAGAGCAAAATTGCACGCTCTTAACTTGTTTAATACTGTTAGCTATTCTTTGACATGCCATGCCCAGAAGCTTTTTTTCTCCACAATTCAACAGCAGGTCAATTACAAATTTGCTCATGCATACAAGACTTAAAAGATTTTAAAACCTGATTTTCTAAAACACAGAAAAGAAAAACAGTACCTAAAGATCTTTGGCTTGTTACCTGATTCTATGTGATTAAAACTGCTCAACAAAGGAAAAAAAAGCACGTTAATAAAACCCAAAACAAAACAAAAACATGACATCAGCTATTCCATTCATTGTTTCTCTACTAAGGCCACTGTCTTAGTAGAATTGTTAAATCCAACCAGAAAGCTTTACTCTCACCATGTTATCAATTACTTTAACAGGCATATCCAGCCATTGCACTGATCCTGCATGAACCCTTAGCACTACCAGTTCTCAGCCTGACCTCATTTTTCTCATCACATGACCTTTCTGATTCACTGGGCTTGGATGGCAACAGCCACCAGTACATTCACAGCCCCGACTTTCATACACCATGAACCTGCCTGGAAACAGCCCAGCAGGCCTAATCCAGTCATTCAGCAAAAAACTCACACGTCCCCAGTTACAACAGGAACATACAAAAACCACTTCCTAACCTGTGTTACCTCCAAACTTACACTTCCTCTCACAGCTCCATGATGTGAGGACATTTCCCACAGACAACCTTTTCAAGTCACATCATACAGCTTACTCTTCCAGCTACACCTCACATCTTGTCCACAAAACTCAACATTTAAGAAAATAATAGCTAATGTAATTGATAAGGCAAAATTTATCTGATCAATGGTTAGTGACATTTAAATAGTGATCAGTTTACTTGAAATTAAGACAGTTTTTTTCCTGCTCCTTAATCTAAAAAAGCAAAAAAATCCAGTTTTGCAAAAATGCCAAGAATTTTTCAGTTCTGCTATTTTTCCTCCTCTTTTCTTCCTGTTAAGTTCTATTATATGCTGCTTGGTAATTGAGAAAAGAAACAGATTGTGCCATGAAAGCTGATCCTCTGCTGGAGGATTATAGCAATTCTGGTTCTACTTCGCTGCTGGTGGAACAGTGCTGAGTCACTTGAAAGCCACACAATATGTTCACTCCTAGACCACCACAGGCACATTCTTTCTGTGTGAAAACCACCGAGCCTTGAAATTGAAGCACGTGTTATATTTATCAGAGCTACGCTCCTCAGGACCTGCGTATTCACTCAGAACCAGTCTCATTCACATTTTCACATATTAGGGGATCAAATGACAATCTCATAACATGCTGCTGAAGCACATAATGGTTATCTTTTCATTACGTCACTTTGCTTTAAACTATGTAATAATTTGAACACAGTCCAACTACCCACTTTACTTTCTCCGTATTTAAAAAAAATGAAATCTTGATAGGAATACGAAGTATTGACACAACATATTGCCAAATGTTAGTCTATGGCAAAAGTTGAAATTGCAAGAGACAAACTATCCTTTGGTCAACATCTGGTAAGTGCCATTTTGTACAGCATTATGAGACTCTAGTAGGTAGCAGAAACATTAAAAATATTAACTTAGCCCATCATTCAGTTCACCAACTGCCAAGCTATCTGCATTGGGGTGTTTTGGTTGTGGCTTTATTTTTTTTTTTTTCCAGGATGAGAGGAAAGAACTTATCAGCAACCTCTGCACATGGTGAAAATCTCTAGGTACAACTGCATGTATTGCCAGAAGACCATTTCAGCAGAACTCATTTTTTTAGGACCCAGAAAGCGAGAAAAGTTAATACAGGTCTCACAGCACTGTCCCTTTATTCTGGCAACAGCCTTAACTGCATGCATTCTAGATGCATTTGCCATAGCTCCAGTTAGCAGGGAAGGGATCACAGGAGCAGCTGTCTGGCAGAGCTGTGACTGAGATAAGGTAATCTAAGAGATCGCCTCTCTGCTGTGCTGTAGCTTTTCCTTTGGTCACAGGAATGTCTTGATTTATCTAAAAGCCTAAGTTGAGCAATTCATCATGTAGCTTATGTGCCAAGTGTGACACAAGTGGCTCTGTGGGATGGGATATGATCAGTAGTTAAGCTGAAAGACGAGGGCATTTGCGATTTCAGTGAAGGGCTAAGTATTACCTTAGATTACTTCCACTCTCAAAGGCACAGGAATTATAAAAAGAGGGGTCAAAAAGCTCTCACAGAGACACAGTGTTCCTCCAGAGAAAGAGAGAAGTTCAGAAGTATGACTGTCAGAGAAACAGCTGGTGTTTGCTGCAACTCAGAAATTCTATTAATATGGGCTTTATGGCATGCTGTAATACCATTAAAAGCTGTACACCCCATATAACCTGGAACCAAAGAATTAAGATTTTAGGAAGTTATGTTTATCTTGAAAAACATAATAGAAAGAAGCTGCAAACTTAGCTCTGTGTCACCTCTCTGCTTTTCTCAGCACCAGTAACAAGCACCCAACTGAAATACAGTGGCCACACTGGGCACCACACGTCAGGTAAGACACATGCTACTGAAAAGGGTCCAAGAGAAAAAGAATTATGATCAAAGGCCTAAGAAAATGTGATCTGTATAGAAAAATTGAGCAACCTAACTCAGCACAGAAGAGATTCAGATTATACAACTTTGCAGAAATAAGGACAACCAAAAACTGAACATGCTCACTCCATAGATCCACTGAAGTTTGGTAGACAGATTAAATGAATGTCTGTCCAGAGAGATGCAAGAATCACTGCTGATACAAGGCAAAAAGAGGCAGATGATGTCATTTTTCACCAAACTACTTACTGAGTTGGTTCTGTTGTTTTGGTTTTTTTAATAGATATGATGTCTAGTTACTTGCAATATCAGGTTGCTTTACAGTTCAGGGATGATTTGATGAGATAAAGTTCTTTTGATAGTTAAATGCTGTCCTTTTGCACCTTTCATTTAACAAAATAGGATCACATTATTGTAGGGGAAGGGCACTCAGGGCTGTACTCTGGAGTATTAGCATTGCCTAAGGAATCTATCTTGAGACAGAAAGAAGGTTTTGATGCTAAGTGTAGACAAGGAGGTGCTTCATTATAACTCCCCAGAGATCACTGAATGTCTGGTTCCTTCCAAGGCATGCTCCTTCAGTCCTACCATAAAGCTTGGCCACTTTAAAGCATAAGAAAGAGGACAGGAAATAGAAGGGATTTTAGGCTACAGATACAGTAAATCAGATTAACTTTCCTCCTTAACAGGTTCCTTAAACATGCTACAGTCCTCTTTTTCTTCAAAAAAACTCCTACCCAAATGCCATAAAACAATAGTGTTACTTTCTATGAAAATTACTTGATTTATAGAAAAAAAAATTGTTCAATAATACAAAAATTATGTTAAAAAAGCTTGCTAGAAGTTACTTTAGGTGCATGCAAGACAAAAACATTTCTTTAATTAAACAGAGGCAAAATCCCTGTAATAGGCAACAAAGCAAAGCCTTAAATAAAAAGACCGAGGTGCAGCATGTACTGCAACACTGGATGGCAATTCTATTCCTTAGAAAGAATATAATATGGCTTTTGTTTTCCAGCTTCATCTCATCCAAGCAGAGAGTTTTGATGTCTATTTGTTGGGGGTTTTTCCTTTTTTTCTGGACATTTCAGATAATAAACCTACAACATTCCATTTCCCCAGGTAAATTCATTCCTAGTTAGTCAAATAGCTAAAAAGGGCAGGCTGCTTTGCACAACATTTAATTAGTTTTAATTATCAATCACATTAAAATGTGATAAATTAAGAGCTCATCCCATGAGCCACTGAGACTTAAGCAGTTTGTCACTTATCAATTCTTGCCTAAACCACTTGGGCTGTCAAATGCACATTATCTCATTCTAAAGATTTACAAATTTATTATCATGAGATAAATAGCATTTTCAGTGAAGCTCCAACATTAAGACATGGCTGTTAGCAGCTTTTATTCTTTCTACCCACTCATGCACTCCTAACAGTAAGTGACCGCCTCACTAACTTCAACAGAATAAAAATAAACCAGCAAGAAAAGCACACGCTAAATGGTTTTGTTGAACTAGGCTAGATTCCCAGGATCTTGCAGGATGACAAGTTCTAAACATCTACTCTCTACAAGATATTTTGTATCAAAGAAAGCCGGAAAACCCACCACGTCAAAGAAGGCAAACACTCCTAACAAGTAACACCTCCCAAGTCTACTAATGTTCAGTCACTGCTACAGAATTGCCACATGCCACCTTGTATCTTTCTTCTCTCCATAGCTGGCAGGATTAGGTTTTAAAAAACATTAAGGAGTGTGACTGAAGTTTATTTCTTCCTCTTATGTAAAACTTCTCTGGAAACCTGCATAGTGCCAAAGGTAAACTAGATTCAAAGGGAACTGACACATTCAATCCCTTCTCACATTAAAGGCAACACAGATCCAGCAGCTCCTGTACTGGGCTGGGCCAGCCTAGTTATTTCAACCCAGTTAAACGTCCTCTCCTCAAGACCACTGAAGGACACACTGTAGAGAAGTATCATAAAATCTGCTCCGATCTGAGTCTTACCCTGGACAGAGATCAAACAATAAATGTTCTCTCAAAAGCAAAGCTTATAGCTGCAACATTTCCTGTGAAGTGATTTTTTCACAGAAAGTGCAATTTCCTGAATTTCCTTCTACATTTATAATTCAAAAGTGAAGGTAAAACTCTGTCAGCAATGTTAGGGTGATATTTTCATAGAAGTAGAAATTGTTGGAAAATGAATTATAATTGGGTTTGACAATGGCCTGGTTGTTGGCACCTGGGCTCCCTTCCCTTGCTTGAACAGCCTCTATTTACAACGTCATGCTTACCTACTACTTGATGATGTATTTGGAGAAAGAAAATATCTTGATTAACCTATCCACTGTTCCTACAAAAGAAAACATCAGCCTTATGAAAACTTGGCACCTAGGGGAGAGTAAGAGCAGGGCAAGCGTATTTGATGATACTTCTGCACTCTCCCAACAGCCGAGTATTTTCAGGTCTTGGTGAGACTTGAGGAAATCTGTGTATTTATTGACACCTCGTGGATCTCTTCTAAGTACTTGTCCAGACTCTCCTTGTAACAATGCAAAACTCTTCAACACACAGTATTTCTTGGCATGACAATAAGCCCTACTCCACCTTGCATCAAGAGCTGCATCCTTTTATTTGCTTTGAACCTAACTCCTACTAGACAGCTTCTAGTTGCTGTACTGGAAGAGACAGAGAGTATTTAACTCCCTCTCTGTGCCATTTAATGATTTTGTAGGTGTCTATCATACTTTACACCTCAGCCATCTCCTTTGGCCTTCTCAATACTTCCTCATACAGAAGCAGAACCCTTTTTCAGCCCCACTGTCCCTCTCTGAATCTCCTGCAGTTACAACCTATTCTTTTCTCCATGAAGGGACCAGAAGCACAGACTTTCATCCTCTGTTGTCTTCCCTCAGGTGATTTTAGTGGTGCTAAAAACAGTAACAGAAACATGCAAATTTTATCCAGTGGGCTTTCCAATTTAGAATGAGAGTAGAAGTATTACTGGACTGGAGTCACCAATAATTATAGCTGTTATCTATTATGAGTAATTTAGCTTCAAGATCAGCAATAGGCCTATTTCAACAAGCAGACTGTAAGAGGGTCTACCAAAAGCCATCCCCTCAAACTTTTTAAATAGTTACAAACCATTAGTACAGCTTTCAATTACAGAATAATTATTTTCACAGAAATGTGATTTTGTGTGACTATGATATACTTTGAAACAAGGACTCAGCAGATTTCTATAGAAAGATTAAATACATATTGGAGTACCATCTTAGGGCTGTATTTGATATGCACACTTCAGTAGCCCAAATGCTGTCACCTGAATGTGCTAACAATGATGCCTGCTATTAAAGAGATAGAGGACCCATTCCTCTTTAGAGTATATATAAAGTCTAAGGTCTGTGCCAGTTAACAGGCCAATATTCTGAACCAGAAACAGGTACAACAGTTAGAATGCAGAACACCAACCATTTAAGATTTGCATTCTCAACTGCCAAAAATGCAGGCTGTCATTTACATTTATTGTATGACTAACCCTTCTAACTACCATCCTTTCTTACCCATTCCTGGTCTTTTGTACAATAAATATCTATGCACTTAAGAGTATTTGATCCTTATTCGTGTCAAAACAACATTTGCACAAATGAAGTGATATTAATGAACTGTAACTTTGCTTTCCTAATTACTCAGCTTCCTGTTTTTCCAGGCTGGTACTTAGAGAGGACTTGTGATTTACACTCGAAACACCATGCCTTTTATATTTGTTCAGTAAGGGCTTTCTAATTCTAAAGAATCAGGGTAAATTCCTGAGGGGTGTCTGGCAAGCTTCCACTGCTGACCAGTGGGACACTATCATTTTTAACCACGGAAGGTGTTGAGAACATGTGGCATATGAGACCTGCAGTTATTTCTCGAACACTAAAAGTCCGAAAAGAAAGCCTGATATATTCTACAAAGAAATGACCTGTTGCTCCTCAGAGTAGGCTGTGGTGCTAAAAGAAGCTCCAGTATGCTGTGTTCTGAAAGCCTCAGCTTGAAGTGGTTGCTCTTTTCAGTTACATGCACCTCATCTGTGTTCTCAAGTAAAAGTTATAGACAACATTATAATCAAGCATCTTGATATTGAGAAGCCTTACACTCTTCATCTTAGTTAAATTGCGTCTGAGGCAGAGGCAGTCCTAGATGAGCTGGTGGATATTCCTCCCAGGGGACAGCCTGGCGAACAGCTTTGAACTGAACGCGCTGTTGACACCTAACTCTTTTCTCCAGCTGCTTGTTTCTGCACTGGCACTGAAGATTTATCTGCATCAGCACAGCATTTGTGCAAACCAGATCAAGGAATGGATCCGAGGACAAATAACTTCACCAGAGTTCTATTTTTTCAAAATTCAGATCAGTTCCCTGACGTCAGTCCCTAAGCAACTACATAAACGTTTGTGCTGGAGTGGCAAAAGGAAAACTTGTTGCCACAGGCCTAAGAGTGGTGGAAAGGACATCCAGTGCTACTTGCCACTTATCATTAACACTCAGGAAATATTATAGAAGTTAATGAGCATTTCTTTTGAAACCTGCACAAGACAGCCTGCTGGCTGCTGCAACTGAAGAAGCCAGATTTCCAAGCCTCTAAGAGATAAACAAATGCAGTCACTATATAAAACATCTATGCAAAAATATGATAAATTGTGATAGAAGATGAATCAACTAATGACAACAAAGTGAAAGAGTCCATCCACCTGGAAGGCAAGAAACTTTTCTAAGCAAGTGGCAGCAGGACAGTAACAGTGACAGTTATCACAGCAAGATGCCTGCTTTTGATTAGAAATTTGTTGCCAGTACAAAAAATCCCAAAGCTAATCCAGCACCCTTCCCTCTCCCTTTCTGGTATCACAAAAGGGAGCCAACGTGATAATTAACTTGGAAAATAAAGGTTCCCCAAGCAAGAAAGAAATAGAAACACCAATCAGTTTTCGGGCTGCCCTTTAGAACAGGATTCAGTCACCCCATCAAGTATCGACTTCACCCCACCACCCGGGAAAATCACACAGGAAAACACTTTACACAGGGAACAGCAAACAAGCATCTAAGGAACTGCAACCAAAGCACGCTCTGAGATAGAGCTAACACTCTTTAATAAACTAGAATCCCGCAGCTAGAATCCACGGGAGCTCCCCGACACACGCCCTCCACCTCCACAGCTCCGACCCCCACACTCCAAGGCAAGGCAAGGCAAGACAAGGCAGGTGGGCCTGCCGCCCCCGCGCCCTTTCCGGCCCGCTTCCCCAGCCTGGGGATGCTCCAGGGCTGTCCCAGCACCGTGCCGAGGCCGGCGGTGCGGACACAACGCCGGGCAGGCAGGCGGCCCGGGCCCTGGAGGGATGCCTACCTTCACGGCTACTTCCGGGGCCGCATCGACGGGCAGGGCTGGGGGCGCGGCGGGCGGCGCTCGGAGGTGCAGCACGGCATCGCGGCTGGCGAGCACGGCGGCGGAGCGCTGGGAGCCGCCCTCGGTCTCGGGCTCCGAGTCGGGCTCCGA
>VXAD01005099.1:0-71052 GCA_013399195.1 Dicrurus megarhynchus | reverse complement strand
CGGGCGGTGGTGGGGGGGCGGCCGGGTTCGGCCGCCGGGTAAACAGCGCTTCCCCCCGCTGCCTCCCGCCCGGCTCGGCGCGCCGGGAGAGGCCCCGCCCCCCGCGCGNGGGAGGGAGGGATGGAGGGAAGGAGGGAAGCACGCCGCGGAGCCGTTTTCCCCCGTCTCCCCGCCGCCCCCGCGGGCAGAGGCATGAGGGGGGCGTGTTGCGAGGCGGAGGAGGGGAGGGGGCCGCACTCGTGNCCCTCCCCTCCCCTCCCGCCCGTCCCCGCCGCGGGGACCGGGGCTGGCCAAGGCAGAGGTGCGGACGGGCGGCGGGATTGCCGGTCGGAGCGCAGGGGGATTCGGTCCGATTCCAGGGCAGAGCTGCCCGCTGGAACACTGCTACCATTGTTAGGAGGGCTTGGAGATCGCGGGGGACGGCCGGGAGCGAGGAGAAGCACGTAGGTTCCAACTTCTCCCAGCCCGCTGGCGAACGCCTTCCTGCGCGCCCGCCGCGCCCGCGGACAGGATGAATGGGAAGTACGGAGCGCTGGCCGAGGGCTGGCTGTAGCGCCAGGTGTGTGCCTTGCACGCGCTTGCACCTGGAGCGGTACAGTGCCATGACTTCCCTTGGAGCTGCATGTGCTTTCGGAATTAAAGTGAGCACACAGTGACATCTAATTGTGACACAGTGGCATTTAATCTGATTAAATGCTCTAGTTTGAATTTTCCACCCTTTTCAGCAGTCACGGTTTGAAACATTTGTTTTCTTAGCTTGAGAAGGTATCACTTGGATTCATTTGTTTTTAAAAAAGGATAGAATAAACGCAGAGGGCATACATATAAAGTGGAGTGGAGCAAGGTGCTGCGTTTAGATCTGTTCTGTTAGACACAGGTGTGCCCATGTCTTTGTACGATAGAATCAGGATTTTAGGTAAAAGTCCCACACATTTCAATACCAAGACCTTTTGTTTGCATCAGCAATAGCTGAAATAAGCTACATTGAACTAGCATTTCATATGGCAATGAGCTGACTTTTTCATCTTAAATCTATGGATGATGAATCCATAAGTAAGGAAAGCTATGTGATGCTTCACATGAATCATTGCTTATTAATATCGAAAGTGGTTCTTCCACTGCAGTCAGTTGGTTTATTGGCAGTAATTGTTAACTGATTCCGTATGACTGCATTCCTTTTTCTCTTGGCATCCAGATCGTAGGTGTTGTCTGAAGCTGAAAGGTGTGCTTCCTGAAAAGTGAAAAATTTCAAGGTCTTTTTGTGCAACTAGTCTGTGATATTCTATTGGGAGAACTGTGTTGAAAATCATTAAAGTAGTTCTGCCTTGTTATCCTTGAATTTTAAATGTTTGATTCACAAAGCTTTGGTAGTTGGTTTAAGTATGTTCAGGTATGTTGTGTCCAAGCACCAGAGTTTGCTTGCCAGTGAAATGTAATCATCTGGCATTCTAGACGCTTTCATTGTAGAACCTACGAAAATCACTTACTGGTTTAAATTAGCTGCCTTTCTGGTACCAGCAGTAGTAGATAAGCAAGCACATGAGAAGGAATTCAGGGGAATACTGTCTCAAGATTCTTGTTGCTTAAATAGTAGCGAAGATTAATTTTCAGCAAGCAAGCCGATGCCACTTCTGGGTATGAAAAACTGACTTCGCTATGCTCTAAAAGTCATGGCTAAGATACACCATTATCTAAAATCTGGTTTTGTCAAAAAAGCTGAGGAGTTGCTGCTGGTCATTTGTGTGGACCTAATATACTAGCTCATCTTCATCATTAACTGCGTATTTGTAATTTCAAGAAGGGGTTGGTCGGTGTAAAACAAACCGAAAGAATGATACAGCTTTTCTAAAAAGCTCTGCTCATTGATTTCTGTGTGCTGCATGTTCTCTTTTAACTGAGTTCCACAAAATGTGTTATGTTATGCATTGGATGCTGCTGGTTCTGACGGCAGACTGAAGTAGTGGGTGGAAGGTGGTTTGGGTTGCTCGGCTTTGCTTTCCATCCAGCTTTTTCACTGCTGCTTTTCCTTGCAGTCACTTTGTTTCTCTTGCTTTAATTTTCCAAAGGAAGATAAAACTGCCTCCCTTTGTACAGCGCTTTTGCGTATCAAGAGGGCCTCTTAACACCTGTTTGTTATTATAGTGGTAAATACTATACCAAGTATTACCATGTCTTTTCCCCTGGTGAAAGGAAAGACGAAGAAGTATTTTTAAAGAATGGCTCCTTGAGCAGTAGAAGCCTGGCTTTTACCTTTTTTTCTTCTTTTCTTTGTGTGTGGGTTTGTTAGAGGGTTTTTTTTAAGTCTTGAGAGTGGTTGTAAGCTCTAATGGATTTTTTTTTTTTAGGACAGTCTCATCCTTTTGTGGATTTTTTTTAAGTCTTGAGAGTGGTTGTAAGCTCTAATGGATTTTTTTTTTTTAGGACAGTCTCATCCTTTTGTGGATCGTCTAAGGTGTTAATGCATTCTGAATCCTTTCCCTTGGTCGGGACACTCACAGCATCTTGATTTAATGAACTTAGCATCTTACAGATATCTTTGAGAATTCCACACCTCTGACAAACTTGGTTGGATTCAGTCAGCCAGTTTCCAAGTGGAGGAGCACCCATCAAACACTCCCCACCAGCACCTCCTGTATGAGACTGATTTGCTTCACAATTTGGGGTACAATATATCGAATTTTAACTCAACATTTCACAAATTTTCCTTCACATCAGTCTTTTTCTTCCCTATACTTGATAATGAAATCTGTTTCCCTCTGCTTTTAATGTAGTCTATCCTACTTTCTTTTCCCTTTACTTGCTCTTTCATAGTTCTTTTTTTCTTGCTTTCCATGATGGACGTGCTTTATCTCACACCCTCTGTTTTTGGTTGGTTTTTCTTCCCCACAGAAAATGATACATATAATCCTGTTTATTCTATTTTTTCCTCTATGTTTTTTAGTACTCTTAAATTGCTATCAGCCCACTTGCATATACACTCATGTCTCATCAACCAAGATCTGTAAGGCTGCAGTTTGGAGGTAAAAAAAAAAAAAGCATGATACTTATCAGACAGAAGATTGAACTAAAATATGAGGGTCTATTTCCTGAGGGAAATACAGCATTTGAAAGAAAATGAGGTTTTTTGCCTTTGTTCATATGCTTTTGGCTGCTGAGAAAAGGTGTCATGATGGAAGTCTTATCAGGTTACTCCTACTGCATTTGGATTCGGCCCTTTTATTAGCACCTGCTTGTGTGTGTGATGCATCTCGATGCACTCTAATTTAGCTGCTTGGAGAGTGAAGCACATTTTATAACTCCCGCTCTGAGTTCTACCACCTTGGAGCCTCTGACTGCTGCAAGGGTGATAATACCTCTTTTCTAGTTTTTGTTTTTTTGGACTATGTCCCGGATTCTGAAAGATACCAAGGCGCCAGATTGCAAAAAGAGTTCTCTGTTCCAGTACATCTGTGAATCAGTCTCTTTAAGTTTTTTGGAAGGGATCTTGAGGTTGTCTGACACAGATTACATGCTATATATTTCATGTTTACAAGGTGTGGTTTCAAAGAAAGAATGATATGGGATAAGACTGGAGCAACTTAGACTGTTGTACTTATTTCAGATGACTTTGCAAACTAAGTAATATTTGTTGCAGAGCCATCTCTTCCCTAGAAGCTGTGAGCTTCTTCGAACTACTCAGCTGCATATGCAGTGCTGTGAACTGCATCTTATAGCACAAGCTGAATGAGTACTATGTCAGAGAGGCAGCAAAACTAATTATAGACTTCCAGGAATATACACTTAATTAGCATAATTACAAATTCATATTGGATTTCTTAATTCTCTGAAAAATGTTTTTTTTTGAATCAGTTAAAGGACAGAAAATTTCATCAAAAGTGTATATGTTTCTGAAAATGCCTGCCTGTATTTTTGGGGGAAGCTAGATTGACAACTTGCTTATACTAGTCTGTTGGTGTAATAAATTACCTTATGCATTCAAAGAACTACAGAATAACAAACAAATATAGTTACATTTTAGCAAAGCACTTAACAAAGAGGAGAAATAATGGATAATTTTCAATGAGTTTATACCTTTTGGTTGGTTGACTTTTCAGTTAGATGCTATGGTTGTGGCATGAATTTAGTCTTCTGACAACTGACTCCATGCAGAAGTAAAATATTATAAATGCCCTAGCAGTATGACATTTAAAACTTATTAGAAAACAGGAATCTATTCTAAAGCCAGGTGTGGTTTTTTGGCATGTAATAAAAGGCATTAAATTCTGTTGAAGTGTTTTCTTTATAGCTAAGGCATTTGTACTGTCTTTCCCCCTGCTCTGTGGTAAACTGTATTCATTTTCTGCAAGTATTAATGGAGTGTCTGTTCTCTATTTGTCTCTTGTTTTCACAAATTTGAAGAAAAAATTTGGTAGAAATTGGTCAATAGATTTTATGTTACTGAAGGAGAGTTTCCGACAAATACTCTGCAAGTGATCTCATAAAGTTTGCGTAGGGAATAGGTCTGGAAATTGTTGGGTGCTCTTAATGAAAAAATATGCACCCGTAATTCTCATCCTTTACAATCACAACTGCCTGTAGATAGAAGTATGTGATGACAACAAAGACTGATGGTAGAGTCAGTAGTACTAACTGAAATTACTGATGTAGTTGGTACTGCTTCTGCAATGACAAATGTGCCTCACTAATCTACCAGGGGTTTTGATTGCAATAGTAGCGTAGCAGATTAAATTTTAATATAGTTTTAATTTGCATACACTTTTTAGAGGCGTAATTGAAGGTTCCTCACACCAGCCTATGAAATGAAAAAGCCATGATATGAGAGGCCAAATATTTTAATGGATCCCAAAAATCTCTGAGAGGAAATAACAGAAATATTAACTTTTAAGAGGCTTAATTTTTTCTCTTAAATATTAAACAGAAGCTGTCCAATATCTTCTATTAGTCATCTGTAGAATTTGATTAATAAAGTAGAATTATTTACTAAAGATTTAAAACTGTTTAATCAAATTCACAAATACTGGAAAGGTCACCTGAGAAGTCTAAGCAAGCTTTGTGAAAGGACAGCAGGATGACACATAAAAATGCTTGTTGGTATATGCAAACCAGTGTGTTTTGGAAGCAGAAAATAAGATTCCATTTATATGTCTGAAGAATTTCTAAATTAACAGTATTAATATAACAAAAAATTTGAGCACTATTACAATTTGATAAGGTATTGTTACCCAAATTATAGCTATAATCAGAAGTGGGCAAAAAAACAGAGAAGAAACTGCCATTGTATACAAATTCATTAATTCTTATCCACTATTCAAAGTGCATTATTAACTGTCAATTAGTTTAGAAGAGATAAATGACAGTATTGTAAAGAGTTTGATACGATGGATATGGCAGAGTTTTTCAAGGGAATGAAAAGATTGGAATTATTTACCCTAGGAAATGAAAGATCAAAAAAGTGAGGAGCGGGCTGTAAAATGCATGTGAATTTATGCTCTCCAACAGCAGATGTAAAAGCAAAAAAAACTTCAATCAGTAAAAAGCTATTTATTGAAGCTCTACATTTTTTTGCGAGGAGAAGGGAATTGAGACTTTTTCCCCGTGTCCACTAAATGTACCTGTATTTCTCTTGATAAATGTATGTATGTGTATATCTGTCATTCACTGTTAGACTAATTCTCTTGAACACACAGAACCAGCTTAAACTCCTTGCTTTATTTGCTTCAAACCAATAATTTGAACTTTGTTCTTTCTCATCAGAGAAAACTGCTCAAATAAATTAATATTCATTGCAGTGAGGCATTCTCAGTTTTCTGTAGCTGAAATAAATGTTGTATTTTCTGGGTTTTGTAGTAATTTTCTGGCTGTTTGATGTGATGAACTATTTTACACTAAATGAAGCAGTCCAAAACAGAGGGATAATGAGTAAAACTCCTGCATCGATAGATCGACTATGGAAATGGCTTGTAGCATGGGAATGGGAAGTTTGAAAAATCATGAATGAAAATTGATGTATGAAGGGAAGCTTAGACCAGTCCAGCAAGCTTATGAGGGACCTTTTTGAGTGTGGAGTCTTCTTTCAGACTAGCTCTTTTTTCTGGTATCTGCAGTGCACAGTAGATGCATAGGTTATAGAAAACTGAAAGAGTGATTGACACTAAGATGCTTTACTGGTAGTGTTCATGCTAAATACTGTATTGAAGTGGCTTGTCCAGCAGCTCCCAGTTGCCACTTCTGATGTAATGACTATGGAGTGGCCAAAGTCAGAGTTTTTAGACGTATTTCTCCAACATGATGCTGTTCATGGTTTGAGAATCTTTTGCCTTCCAGGCACATTCAGGTTCACATAGATTGTCTGACAGATCAGCTGTACCAGATAAGTAGTTTTCTACAAAAAGTTCTCATTATCATAAAACAAAGCAGCACTCTCCATAGTGATTTTGGAACAGGACTTCAAGTAATTAAAGAAAAAATATTTAGGAGAATCACAAGTCATTTATAACTTGATAATATATGGGAACTTAAGAACCAGCTCTTGTAAAAGTGGCATGCAGAGTCAGCTTTTCAGTAAAAAAAAGGAAATGCTTAACTTGTTAAATCTTGTTCGGCCATTAGCCACTGAATGTGTGTGCAGAAATGCTTAGAGAGGTCTTTTAACTCTCATCTGATTCTGCCTTTTGTTGATATTAAAGGAGAAGGCTGTGATTGTCAAACTCTCCCAACTGTGTTTCCATGTGCAGTTGTGGAACTTCACAGGCTTGAGAACACAACTAAAAATACGAGTTGAGTTTGTCATAGGTACTCCCTCTTTGGAAGCTTCTCTTCAGGAACAAGGACTTTACAAAAATTTTCTAATTTGTGGGGAAGGAAATTTCACTTCTGTGCCACCCACCTACCCAGTATGGCAAATGTTAATCTCTGCTGGTAATACAAGACAGTGGTATTTGTTACATCTTAATACTCTGAGCAAACTGCTCTGGCTGATCCTGTTTTGGGCAACCTTGAATGTTCTGTGATTAGATGATCTTCACAGCAGGAGGAAAAATTATCTTACACTCAGTTCAGGAGAAGCGATAGCTGGGTTAGACTGCTGTAGAGATGGTAATAAGAGTTTCTGGCATTGGGGTTTTATCTGAATTCGCTCTTGTGAAAACAGATCAAACCCTATACAACACATTTTTGGTGTTGCAGGGCCCTACGCTGCAGGTGAAGAATGGCATTATATGGCACAGTACAGACACATATCAGTCATGCGCAGAGTGAACTGATGTTACTCTGCAATCCTGAAGATTCAAGACTGTTGTGCCACAGAAGCTTCCAGTGTGGCTATCCACTGGAAGCAATGCTGTCTGCATCCCCAGGCAAGACAATGGGATGCGTTCTGTGGCTCTGGCTAGCATGAGTGGTCTACTAAAAAAACATCCCTGAGTTAAAAAGGAGTTAACAGTTTTTGTTTCCCACGGAAATGAACTTCAAGCAAATCTGCCTTCAGCAAGTTCCATGCTACAGGAAGAGGTTCTGTACAATTCAGTCCAAAAAGAATATATTGTCTACCAGCTATGATGTTTCCACTAATGGAAGGCAGATATTAGGAATTATCTGTTTCTAGCCAATTTATCTAGACTTCTATCCGTTCCACTTCTAACTATAAAGATTTTTTTTCTTTGTCTAGAAGATGGAAGAAGTTTTATTAGCAAGGAGAAATATTTTTGTTTATACTATTGGTCTAAAAGAGGTCCAGTTTTTGTGGGAGGAGAATTGGACCTCTCTTCCATACTTGTCACTACTCAGCTTGTCAACACATTATTTTAGTCTAGAGTGTCAAGTTAAGTACATGTCTTTAGGCTCTGGACAGGTTTGTATTCCTCCTGTATGATCACCTGTCCTATCTGCAGGAAGGTTCAGAGTGGTGCTTCCTGATTCAAATCTTTACAAGTCCTGGCAGTATTCATTAAAAAATTGGTAGTAGTGATATTACATTGAAAGGGAAAAGAAACCGATTGAGGTAGAGGGGATTGATTCTTAAGATCTATCATATTTGATAGATTCTTAAAGCAATAACATATTTACAGGCAGTCTTCTAGTAAGCCATAGGTTCCTCACAAGTTTACTATCTCTTTATTCATTAGAGATCTGATTTACATAAAGTGTTGCAAAAAGTTCAAAACCTGTGGACTGTTCCTATGAGTGTCTGATGATTTGCTTCATACAGCATAGCATGAAATTCTTGGAATGACCTTCTTGTGGTGGATTGCTGTGGCCCTGTGATGGGGCATCATAATAAATGTATGTAAATTTGTGACCTAAAATTTTTCTTAATTCTGACACCATGCTCTCTGCCTAGATATTAGAGAGTTTGCATGGGAAGGAGCTGCTTAATGATCGGTGTTGTCCTAAAGTAATACTTGGTAAGAAGTTTCATGTAGAATAACTTACTGGTAGAGAAAAATCCTTGTTGCTTTTAATATTTTCAGTCTCTTGCCCTGGCACATGTAACAGCCCCTTAATTCTTTCTTTCACTGTTTCTGGGAATACATTGAAAAGCAAAGCAATTTTTATATAGAAACAATCTAAATGGGTCATCTTCTGTGTCTGAGCATTTTCAGAAATATAAGTGCTTTCCACTAGCTCAGTGCTTGCATATGGAGCACTGGTTACCAAGGCTGATTTTTGAGCCTGAATGTGGTAAGAAGTAAGTGTTTCAGATTTTTTGGAATCCTAAACCATATGCTGATTATAGATATTCTAGTTCATCCTTGATTATAACGAGCTTCTTTACTAATAGTAATTTTTTTTCTTTGAAACTGTCTGTGTCATTACAGAAAGAGTCTTTTTAGAAAAAGATGTTAACTTTATTAAGCAAAGAGATAAGGATGTGGTCTTAAAATAGAGACAGTTGGAAAAAAAGCCTTAAGAGCTGTATAGTGCAGTCATAAAACATGTTGGATGTTGAGGTACTGTTCTGTTATTTGGTCAGTGTTTGTTTTGATGCATGTTTGCTAGAGAGCTAAGGAGTGCTTGATGGTAACCTTCTAGAAGGTTGAGAGATTTTTAAGGACAGATTCTCCTCTACCTGTTTTATGTCTCCTGTTTTCAGGAATTCATGAGATCACGTTGCAACACTTTCCAACGTGCACTATAAGACTTCTTAACCTTGATTTCCCGCCTTCCTCAAAAGTCTGACTTTTAGCATGAAGCTTTTAGTGTTTAGGTTTTTTTCCTTGCAGCTTGCATATATGCCATTTTTTGCAGGTTGGCAGTTTAGGTTAATTTTCAAGACATTATGTCCATTTAGATCCCAAGACACATCTGTTAGCTTTATTTTTAGAGTGCTCAGCTACCTCTTAGCTGGAGTTGCCGACAAAATGATAGATGGTTTTGATTTCATGTTGAAACAAGAGCAACCATTTGGACATTGTTGTTGAAAGGATTGTAGAGAAGCCTGATTCAGCTGTACTTGGGAACAGTCCTTTGATTCAAAAGAAACACTTCAGAAAAATATCTATTTTGTGTGACTGTTAAAGTTGAACTATCTGGAGCCTTATAGAAAAAAAATGCATGTTAAGTGCACAGAGTTATGGCTCTTTAAAAAGTGGAGACATTTTCAAATGCTTAAAACAGACAATTAAGCACTTGGATATAATTATAATAATCATATTGTTGTTCAGATTTATGTGGAGTTTTTTTCCTAACTTTCATAGTGAAAATTTATACCTGGTACATGGTGGTCTTGCTGTAGTGCATGTATTAATTTTGACTAGAATTATGAAAGCCTTGGAGATAAGATTTAATAAGTGACATGCAGATCTGTTTTAAAAATACAAGATCTGGAGGATTTATTGTGTCCTAACTGCTGAGACATACACTAATGCTTGATTTTTTTCTGCTCTTGTGAATCTTGAATGGTTTTGTGCTTAGTGGAACTATGGCAAAGGGAAGGTGAATAGTATTCCACTTTGTGTTTGTGTATAATGTATTTTTAATATATGTATTCTCCCCCACAGGAAGTAGCAGATATGCTTTTGAACTCCCAGAAAGCCAAGGAAGATGCTTCTGCTTTGTAGGGGACAGACCTAATATCAAAGATGGGTACCCTGTCTCCTGGCCACATTTTGTAAGAGAAAATAAGGACAACTGCTTCATTTTTTAAAGGAATGAATGTAAGCAGCTGTGTTCATCTTCAGTGGATAGAAAAGGTTGCCTATAGGTTTAAATCTGACAGATGTAAACTAGAAAAGGGGTGGAATATAAAGTTTACCTGTCTTTACTGTCATTCATAGATTTTAGATTCATATCATACTGTATGTCGGTAGTCTGGAAGACTCTGGAAGACTCTGGAAGAGGTTTCTTCTCCGAAAGGCAGTGCATACTGTCAGTGGGCAATATGATGGGGCTGAGGCAGTGCTGGCTCATTTCCAGACATGAACAGATAGCTGTCTTCAGCTGTCCAAGTAGGTGTACTGTAAATGTTGTATTAGATCTAAGCTTTGACAGTATGGTCAGATTTGACCAAACTGAATGTAATGAAAGTTACTTGACACAACATAAATAAAAGTGAGTTGGAGTGAGGTTTTTTCATTTGTTTGTTTTGCTGCTTTGTTGTTGTTGGTTGGGGTCTTCTGTAAAAATAAAGCTTTCTATGCAGTACTGAAAAAATGTATATTTTAAATAAAAGCTGATAAACTTAGGTCTGTGGAAATGAAGTCAGTGTCTCTTAGTGTATTTATTAGAAAAATTAAGTATGCCTCAAACTAAACACTGCTGGTGATTTGGGTTTTTTATACCTCCTCTCCTCCTAATAATTCAGTGAAGTGGTTAGATGCATTTTGGGTAATTTAAATTTTTTTTATAGCATATTAGGAGTCTTGAATGTTGTTTGGGGACAGACAAAAATTAAGCTGACCAGTAACTGTCATACCATGGCTTGGTAGGGAAATGAGGATTGATGGACTGTGGAACCATGTTTCATTGTGATTACAAACTTCTCTCCTTCACCCAGACTCCAGTCTCAGAAAGATCATGTTCTTTCCTGTATGTATTAAGCTTAAAGTCACAGTATTTTCCTCTCACTCTTCTAAATACAGCACCTCTGCCACTGCTGATTTACTGTCAGTTTTTTATTGCAACGGAGCATGAATTTATAAAGGTGATCTATTCCAACAGGCAGCAGAGAGACTTTGAGCAAAAAATTCAACACCTTTCAGTGTTGTTCCCCCATTTTCAATGTCTGATATGCTTAAGCATCTCTTCCTGAATCTGGTGGTGTGCTGCAAACCTTCACTGCTGTGATGCAGCTAATAGGAGCGTATAGGGAACTTTTTCTAAAACAAGTAGTTTTCAAACCTTTTTTTCTTGAAGCTGCTGATCATCTGTTTACTGCAGTTTGAGAAACACTGCCTTGGTTTGACTATCCCAGCTCAGTTATACCTCTGTGCATACCCACAAAATAGAGCTGAGAATGAGGAATGCAGAGATGCAATAGGTTCACTGTCTTTCAGTGGAGAAAGGAAGGTACCCAAAACTGCTTCTTTTCTAAAGGGCAGTGATGACCTTCCCTTAGAGAATGCCATCTAATGCCTTTCTTCTCACCTCAGTGTTTGCCATCCATGGTCTGTCACACCTACCCAAAGTAGCCCCAGGGAGAGCCTCATCTGTAAGGGGACATTATGCTTCAGTGCAACATTAAAAGCCCCTCAGATTGACAGCTGCTGTCACAGAGAAAGAGATCTCTGCAGATGTTGTGTGACTGCTGCTTTTTAGTAGCTGAAGAGCCTTGAGTCACTTTAATGTTCTGTTGTGACATGTATATAATGGGTATTTAATGGAATTCATAAGTTACTCTTTGTCAGAACATTTTGAACTTCAGGTATTAGAAACTAATTGAAGTGAACATTTCACTTCAGCCCTTGCTGACCTCTGCAATCCACGTTACTGCTTGAAATAGTAGTTGCATTCACTCAGCCATTAAACAACTTCTAGAGCTGTACTCTGATCTCAAGAGTGTAGTTCTTTTAATGTTTTTTTTTTTTAAGTTGGCCATAAAAGAAAGACAACAGCTACTGTCAGAAATATTAAGCAATGTGAACAGGCTAGTTTAACCCGCTCCTAAATATAATTCTTCTAAAAATAACTGTACTCCAAACAATAAAAATTGACATAAGTTGACAGCGTGTTTTAGCAGATGTTGACAAAATGTTGACTTCTAATTTCTGAGATTTTACATAAAAAAAGTAAGCAAAAAATAACTGAAAAAATAATTTAAAAAAATAAACTCTTCTCAGTAGATGTTACCTTTTACACTGGCCTTGTCTGGTTTTTATGTCAGGTGAACACTAAAAAGAAGCATTTAATTAGTCTTCTGATTTTTTTTTCCTCATCTCACTCATTGTCTTCTCCTGTTTTCTACAAAATGGTGATGCTTGCTGAGGCTCTAGTTTGAGCAAGAGAAAACAGCCTCAGTTGTGGACTAAGTTACTGTTCACAGTTCTTACCTTTTTGTTCCCTGCTAAGTGAGGCGGTAAATAAAATGCTTTGTTCTCTTTTTGTGGTAGAAGTAAGTCTTGTCTGCATGATAAAGTCGAATGATGACATGCAGGACTTGCTTTAATGTGTAGATATCGTACACAAGGCTAGGCAAGTAAATGTATTACTAACTGTTACAGCTGGTGTCAAGCTATGCTTGCTTAAATTGGTAGGTCACTTCAATGGATGTGGAAGGCTTAATCATTTTAACAACCTAAATAATGAGTTGTAAATTAAAGTTATTGCTTGATTTTTTTTTTCTAATTGCTCTAAATAGTAATAAAGAATTTCTGTCCATTGTTATTCTAGTTGTGAGGCTTATCACTCGAATATTTTAAAGCTTGGGCTGCTAAAATGATGTGTCATACCATGCTTATTTTCACAAGTTCATCGTTATGTATCTAAGCAAAAAACTGCATTTAATAACAGTTGAATTTTAAACTGACAGCTAGAAATTTTTATCAAGATAAAGAAGATAGCAAAAGAATAATGTTTGACCAGTAAATTCTAGAATGTAAAGACCATAAACATTTTGGTTTGTTTGTAGTGACTAATACAGTTTAAAGAGCTACTGATAAGGTACATGGTGTGATTCTTGGGGCTGCCCTATGCAGGGCCAGGAGATGGACTTTGATGATCCTAGTGGGTCCCTTCCAACTCAAAATATTCTGTTATCTATGACTTAGTGATATGAAAAGAAGGTAAAATTTGCTGTCGGAATTTTGAAATCTTATGTCATATGTTTTTGGGGGGGGTTTTGTTTGTTTTTTAAATTACTAACAATGCTGACATGTATGGGGATTTTTTTGGGGAGTGTTTTTGCATCATGATATATAAAGCTTGCTCACGAAAGAAATTTTTAGCTAACTCACTTCATTTGTTTATACCTAGGACATGAAAAAAAATATTTAGAACCAAAACTTTGCAGTTACTGTTTAAAAGATTTGTTTATGCTTTCATTGTAGGCACAACTGTATTTAGAGAGAACAAAATAATACCATAATCCTGAGTGTTTTTTTTTTTTTTAATTGTAACAGTTTTATTACAGTAAAGATACACAAGGTCAGACAAGTCATCTTAGGTGATACGTGATTTGTGTGTGAAATCCTAAAGGATTGCTGTGTGACCATTCACAACTGTAATAAATATAAATATCATCTAACAGCTCATAGTATTTATAATTGTATAATGAAAGCCAAACAGAACTTTCAGAGCTTCTCTGATCTCTTTAACACCTGGGCAGCAGTGTTATTAAGGAAGAATATTCGGTTTCCTATTTGGTTTCATTTTATTGTTGTCTCAAGACTGGAAGGAACCAATAACTGCAAATGAGGTTTTACAGGTGAAAAATAGAATTTGGAAAAGTATAGGAAATTACTAACAAGAACAGTAAGCGGCCTCAGGATCACATTGGCAGTTATGTTCTGAAAGAAATCTTCTCAGGTTCCCAACTGAGTCTTAAAAATTCTGTCACCAAATTAAAGGAAACCTCAAGTGTTGTTGTCTGCAATTATAGTCTCATTTCTGGATATTGCTAAATCACCATTATAACACAACTTATGTGGACATCTCAGGAAAACATTTTTTAAAGTATTACAGCTTTTGTAATGAGCCAGATTTAGCAAAATAAAATACAGTCTTGAAATCTGCTAAGATGGTTTATTTGTAACAACCTTTTACTTGGTTTATTCTTCTCTTGTATGTGAGTTGCCATGTTCAAGTGAAATCGGGACTGTCTTTCAATAAACTTGTGCTTTTTACATAGGATACATAATTTTCCTAAAAAAGGAAGCTTAATATTTGTCTGCTTCTCAATGAATTTGGTTTTTTCCCATTGGTAGCTATTAGAAAACGTCAAAGTGGAAAGTCAGAATCTAAACCTTGTCATATTCCTTTCCTTTCCAAGTTACAGATTATGGATAGAGCAGTTTTGCCACAAAAAAAAAAAGTTTGGTTTAAAGGCCTCTTGTGTTAATGCAACTACTCAGATGGGCTGTGGGTGGGGATGAGATGGGGAGATTTCAAAGTTCTTTTCCCAAGCCTGGTCTTGGGGAAGAAACCAGATGAGTACTATGAAAAAAAACCCAAACCACTAAGTAAGAGGTGAGTGAAAACTTGTAGCTAAAAAGGCATCAGCAAAATGCCCCCTCTCTTTCACCTAGAAGGCTGAAACAAGAACATGGACTAGTCAGTCATAATTTGAATCCACTAATTTGACATTTTGTTTTGTTTTCAAAGTATGTCCTATCTACTTAATTTCTGTCCCTCCTTGGAAAAAAGCTAAACCTGACAAATGATGGGAAGGGGATGACAATAGTTCTGCAAACATGAGGAAACCCCTGTTGTGGGGTTTCAGTCTGCCATGAAAAAGAGAAAGATTTTTTGGTTCCTTTCAGCACGGAATGAGAACGATGATGTCCGTAGTTGTCTGTGATCACATCCTGGTGTGATGAAGCTGCAAGACATATGGATGAGCAGGATCAATATGTGGCATTATCTGTGAGGGCACTGAAGTTTAATCATCAAGTTAAGATGGGTGAAGCAGTGCAGCAAAACTGTAGGAAGGAGTCAGATGGACTAGGAAAAAAAAAAGCATTAGTGATTTTTTTTTTCAAATGCCTACTGAATTTGAAGGGCATTGGAGGGTTCTGTGTGATTTCTCCCCTAGGAAAATTAACTTTTAAAACTGCCAATTTTTCTCTTAAATTATTTAAAGCCCCCACCCTTTTGAAATTGGTAGTAAAATTCTCAAGGTTTTCTTTAATGATGTATTGAATGTTGATAGCTTTATATATAGACATAGATGGTATGCACTGTGGAGGAAGTTGAAAGAGTGGAGAGGGATTGAAGAATAGAAAATATGTTATAAGGAGGAAATGAATCTGGGAGATGGAAAGGGGAGAAAGGAACATAAATCTGGTGTGTAGATAAACAATTTAGGAAAAAAAGGAGAGGTGAAGGACCTTTGGAAGAAAGCTCAAGCATGCAGATATGTACATTTGAGAAGAAATAGAGAATAACACTTAGGGAAAGGAAAATAGCCTTCCTTCTGGGAAACAAAGTCCTATATACAACTATAATCAGTGGAAAATATGATTGAAAACAAAGTGGAAGGAGAAAATCAAGCTGAGAAAGGTAACAAAAATACTAAGGATGCGTAACAAAAATACTAAGGATGCAGAGGATCAAAATGCAGATCCTTTCTAAATCAGGGTCTTATTTAAGAAAAATAAAACCACCTGAATTTACAAGCTTACAAAAATGCGAGGGAAGGAGGAGGGTTATGGGATACAAAACTAGATTAAACTGCAGCTTGAGGCTTGAAACCCTATGCAGAACTGAAAGGCCTGTAGGTATTACTAGAGCTTATTTATGGGCAATATTTGTTCTATTTGAAGAACTTCTAGACAATCAGTCTAATATCTTTTTAGCCATTGTCATTCATCCAATAATCTTAGAATATCAGTTAGGTTTTCATCTTACCTCCTGACAGATGCTTTTTTTCCTTAAAGATAGCAACACAAGGTTTTGCAGAGTCAGTTATTTAAGTGTGGGTATGAGGCTTCAGTGCCTTATGTTAACAATCTACACAAAGCCTCAGCAGTGCCTGGTTTTAAGAACATTATGCAATCTGAAACTTTATGACTAACTTAGGCTAATATGTTGTATAAAATTCTTGCACTGTGGACACTGAACTTGAGGCAGAAAACCTGTCTCTGTTTCTCTTCTATGTCCGTATTTTGAAAAAATTATGGATTTTATATGGATATAATATTTTAATTGTAATATGTAATTTATATGTAATATTTTTATTTTAATATCTGTAAGGCTCATCGAGTTTCAGAAATGTGCTTGTTAGAATGTCGATTGTCAAGAAATTCTTGAGGTACCGATTTCATTAAGCAGTCCCTTCTGATGGTTCTTGCATTCAAGGCACCCTGCAGTTGTGTAGTCTTACAGCAAGCAGGATTGGATACTCATCCAAGATGTTCTTGGTTTGTTTTTTTTTTTTTTTCTGGATTATATTTTGCTTGGAATAACATTCTGTTCTTTTCAGAAAATGTTACCTGCATGCTTGAAGTAGAAACACAGGGGTAGAAACTGCAGGATTTCTATCTGTACTGCTTGAAAAGTGGTTGTTAAATTATTACCAAAGTATTCATTGCAGATTTATGCAAAACTTTTCCAAGAATTCGTGTCAAATTTATTTCTGCACTTGTGAAATCAAGGAGGCTTTGCAATTGATTTCAGTAGAATCAGGCTCCTTATAAAAAGAAGTAGACTGGGAAAGCTGAGTGGCTGCAGGGAATTTCTCTTTCAAGACAGAAGCTGTCTTCTTCATTCTCATCACAGTATGCTTAATTTTAAGCTAGTGGAGTAAGAAAATAAGGCATCTGTGTAGATTTGGAACTGGACTTTACAGTTGGGCTTTTGTCAGACATAATTGCGATAAGTATTCTACACAGAACATTCTAAAATCTCAGCTGTAACTGGTCCTTATTCTTCTTAAACTTGGACTGTTTTTCAGAGGAAGATAATTCTTGTAAATATGTTATTTCAAACCGGAGACACCCTATTCTGTAAATACTTTCAATTAACTTCTTAATTGTAAATGTGACATTATCGATGGGGAAACTTTATTAATGAACTTGGGGATGAGGGAGTTTGAGATAAAATAGGCAATAACAGTGACAGTTAAAATGAAATAAGATTTTATGCTGTCAGCTCTGTAAGATGGTAGAAAGAGATTATTCTAAAATCTAATAAGCAGTTTGCATGCATAAGTTAGTTATCAGTAATCTGATGCCATGTCAGACAGACATCTGTAATTGTTTATTTTTCCAGAAGAATTAAATGCATAGTTTAAAATAAAACGTTAAGATTGTGCTGGGGGAGGAGGGAGGGCAGGGAGTTTGTTTTGCATTATGTTCTTCTCCGAAAGTAATCCTTTAGTACTCATTTAATTCAGACCATTTCTGTATGTTATATGCCTCAGTTGATGGGACACGTTTTATTTTAGTAGTAATTCCAGTCTTCTTTCCTGGTTCATTTTGTATTGAAACAACTTCTGTAAGGGAAGATAGTCCTCCAATTCTTAGATAATTACCATAACACTAGGAAAATTTCATTAATTATTCCATATATGCCTTTCCTTATTCTTTTAATCCCCTAGCAGTTTTAAAGTCTTTTCATAAGACAAAACCACAGTTGAGAAGGGAACTTTGCTTTATGTAGTCCAGACCCCTGCTGAACTGAGAACTATGTCATTTGCTGATATTCAATTGCTTCTGAGTCCTTTTGGCTGAAATGATCTAGCTTGCCTAGTCTCCTTGGAGGTTGAGTTCTCAGCCCCTTACCACCCAGGAGAGCCCTGTCCAATTTCCTAATAGTCTTTTTGAAGCTGGAACCCCAAAACCAGTATTCTAGGTTTTCCCTTACTAGTATTGAGTTAGAGGCAGAATGGTAACTTTTCTTGTGTTTGTTCTCGTTTCTGGCTTATTTTTCTTCCTAATACAGCCCAGTGTGCCATTTGCCTTATTCGTGATGAAAAGGCATTGTTGGCTTGTCTGCAGCTTAGGGTCTGTCGCAACCCCCAGGTCCTTCTCAGCAGGGCTGCCACTTGCCCTGCCAGCTGCCAGCTGTCAGCCCTATCTCCTTGTCCTTACACAGTTTCAGATGACTCATTCCTCAAGTTTCTCCATGTCATTCCTTCCTCTATCATACAGTGAGTTTGGCTATGGGATTTTGTTTGGGTTTTGTTTGTCTAGGGTTTTGTGGGGGTTTTTTTCCATGTCAAAATAGGATCAGAACTAGATGTTCTGTACAACTCTTCTTACAATCTGTGATAATTTAAAGATGACTCAAGAATCAAGGACTTGGCAAAGTGGAAGAAAAATGGTCCTGAACATCTTGAAGGCCCGGTCCCCAAAGGGCTTCCTTAGTTTTATATCTTAGAGAAGAAGGCTAAATTTCAAAACTTGTAAATTAATAAGAAAAGGAATACGTCTCTTTTATTTTTCATCTTTCCAGTGATGAGAAGTTATTTCCACTGAACAGTTGTACAGTGTTGAAAATTCTGGAATTTCTTAGTACTAGTCCCAGCAGTGGTTATACAATCACTTTAACTCAGTGTAATTCTCTGTTGGCCTTTGAGGATGTCATCCCAGCAGAGACTGTCCATCCATATATTACACGTTGAATCTTTTTTATAGACAAATAAATGCTTCCTTTTTGGGGATGTGAATGCCAGCAGCTTTCAGATGAGGAAAAATGAACAGATATATCAAAAACAACATTGCAGTCACATTCTGAATATTTGCAATAAAACCTGCTTTATACCCATGCGTTTCAAATGTATTTGTCATCATAATTTGTTTTGATTAATGTAGTTAATATAGAGATTATTTTACATAAATAATGAGATCAAACTAAACCTATTAAGTATTTCTTTTGAAGATACCACTTGAACAGAGAGTGGAGGAATGAGGTCTGATAGATTTGTGTGTGAAGAAATTAGTTTTTGTTAATCTTTTGTCCATGAAAATTTGAAAAGACATTTTCTGACAACCTAATCCAGTAGTTTATTTTTCTTTAATATTGCAGCTGAAATTAAAGGCATCCGTCATAATGATGGGGATAAATAAAGAAAATATTCCTCACAAAGTTGTTACTACAGGCTAATGTTCATCTAGTAATGACATAGATAATAAAGAATAATTTGAATAATGTGTGCACAGAAAGTTACTGTGACTGAGATAAAAAATGCAAGGGTATTTTGGTCTCAAAAACGGACACTAAGATGTATACAAATAAAACTTTCCTGTGATTCTGATGGTTTTGTTACTGTTTTACCAATTAATACTGCAAGATTAGGACCACAAGTGCTTATAGTCGATAGAAGTATGACAAACACTGGTAGTAGCAAAGCAAGCCTCCTGCCCACACACTAAATGCTGTTACTTGCTTTCAATTCACATTTAACATAGTCACTTAAAGGATGTGAAAGGAAGCTGGTTTCCTTCTCCAAACTCAAGGTTATTTTCCATCTTTAACAGTACTTTATTTTGTGTTTTAAATTGAAGGTGCATAGATATGAACGGTCTCTTGCCTTCTCAGAATCTTTCTGATCCTTATGAATTCAACAAGGCCAAGTGCAAGGTCTTGCACCTGGGTTGGGGCAATCCCAATCCACACAGGCTGGACAGAGTTTGGATCAAGAGCAGTCCTGAGGAGAAGGACTTGGGGGTGTTGGTGGATGAGAAGCCCAACACGACCTGGCATTGTGCAGTCAGAGCCCAGAAAGCCAACTCTGTCCTGGACTCATCCATAGCAGCAGGGCCAGGGAGGTGAATCTGCCCCTCTGCTCTGCTCTTGTGAGACCCTACCTGGAGTGCTGCATCCAGCTCTGGGGCCCCCAAGGAAGGATGTGGACCTATTGGAGCAAGTCCAGAGGAGGCCACGAAGATGATCAGAGGAGGCTGGAGCACCTCTCCTATGGTCAGAGGAGGCTGAGAGAGCTGGGGTTGTCCAGTCTGGAGAAGAGAAGGTACCAGAGAGACCTTACCAGAAGCCTTCCAGTACCTAAACAGGGCTGCAAGAGAGCTGGAGAGAGACTATTTTACAAGGGCATGTGGAGACAGAAAAGGGGGAATGATTTCAAACTGGAAGGAGGTGGGTTTAGATCACTTATTAGGAAGAAATTCTTCACTGAGGTGAAGGTGGTGAGACACTGGTACGGGTTTTCTGGAGGTGTGTGCGCCCCATCCTTGGGAGTTTTCATGGCCAGGTTGAATGGGGCTTTGAGCAGCCTGGTCTAGTAGAAAGTGTCCCTTTTCCTTAAAAAGGCAGGGGGGCTGGACAAGGTGATCTTTAGAGGTCTCTTCCACCCCAAACCATTCTATGATTCTATGAATTTATGGTGCATGTAAATGGGAAAACAAAGGTCTTTTGTGATTTCACTGCACTTTTACTGGAACTCCACATCAATTTTTTTTCTCTGTGTGCTTTGTTATGCTAGTAGCATATTAGAATAAAAAGATTAGTGTTGTGCTTCTGGTTTCTGAGCAGGGGGTATTTTTGATGGATACTAAACTTGGTTTTGTTTAGTTGACTTTCTCAGCTGGAAATGTAGCGTCCACATATGTAAAATCTCAGAATGGAGTGCTGAATTCCCAGTAAACTGGTTGATCTCAAACAAAGACCCCCAGGTGGAGTTACTTATCCATCTTATGTTTGTCTTGTCTATTATTTTGCCATGAGCTGGCTAATTTAGGCAAAATTGTAATCCCTGTTGGTATGATGACAATCCAAACAATAGTGACTCTGGAAATAGATTGTAGGACATTATGTTCTCTGTATTTCTTAATTTCTACTGCAGGACAAGCAAATATATATTCTTTGGCTCACAAGGAGTACACCTGCTGAAATACAGGACTTTTGCTCAAGACTATTGCTCTGTGCCAACAGCATTATTATAACTGTATTTTTTCAGTCAGAAGTGCAGTAGGAGGAATAATGCATTTAAATATACCAAATCATATTTAATTTGTTGCTTAGCAGCCAAAGCAAATTATGGAAATCTCTGAGACAGATCAAAGATTGCTGTAGAAGAGGGATTTCAGATCATCTTGCCCATTTTTTTTTGTTGTTGTTATTTAATACTCCACTAAAGTTTAGAGTTTGGGGGAGAGAGAGCTCTTTTTCTAGTTTCCAATGTTCTCAGCCAAAATAATTTTGATAAAACCTGAAATGGCATCAGGAGAAGAGCAAAAGTAACCATTAAAAGAAAAAAACCAAAACATAGTGGGGGTAAGAGTAGAGGCAAAAAGAAAAACAATTCTGCCTTTTGATATGTCACCAGATGAGCACTTCAGTTAGATACATAGATAACAAAACGTGACATATCTCTAGTCTGGGTGTTGAGGGAATTCCCTGGATGCCAAGTTAGTTTACAAGTTTTTTCACTGCGTAAGTTCCAGTGTATGGAAAATACACTAACTAGTCAGTGCTATTGTGAAGTTACAGGTGATTCACTTTCACATTGTGCATAGGGGAAGGAATGTTATGTGTGAAATCTCAGTTGTTTGATATTAATTTAGTTTTACTGTCTATAGTTGGATATGAAATGTAGTAATTACCACAGCAAAAGCAAACAAAAGCTTTGAGCACATACAATTCTTTCTACATTGTTCTGTCTCCAATATTTTGCACAAGAAGGAATTGCTAAGAATTGATGGGGGTTGGGAATGTGGAACATAAAATCGATTTAAAAATAAAAGTACTTTCAGATAGATTCAAAAGGAAGATATGTATATAAAAACACACAAAATAAAAAGAAAAAAAGAGAGATCATTTAAATGTATAGGTAAACATTAAGGTGTGTGCAAATAGAACCAAACTGCTCTCAGTTGACCGAGGAGCAGACTGAGGGGAGGCTCATATATGAGTAGTGAGAGATCATCTGAGGGACTGGTATAACTCTATAAAAAACCTGCCAAAGTTCGTGCAGTGGAGAAGGGTGTAGATTGGGAAATCCTCTTTTTTTTTTTTTTGGAGCACAAAGGAAGCAACTGCTGCAGTGCATGACAGCTGGGCACTGTAATGGGAGATGTGCGTGCCTGTATGAATGGAAATTTTTAAGCTTAAAGCATGAAAATGAACTAATTTTGAGTCAAATGTTTTGTGATCGCAAATCTGTTGCTGTCACGAATTATTCTTCAGAGAAATTCAAAACCTTTTGAAACAGAAAAATCCTTTTGGTGGGAAACCTGATGCACACTAGTATCTTTGGTACCCAGCACACAAGCACACAGGCCACAGTCCATTTTCTTTGATGGTCAGTTAGGAAATAGAAACTGAAATTCCCTGGCTATGACCACAAGTGTGATTTTTAACTTTAACCTCTAACTCTTTGGGGTTTTTTCTTTCAATTTCTTTTGGTATAAAAATAATGCTTACCCTTATTTTAAAGTTTTCTCTTTCTGGTTTAAATGAGTAATCATTATGTGTGGGCAGCATCATTTTGAGGGTAGCTTTTGATGCATAAGCAGCTGCTGCAGAGAGATACTGGTTATTTATGGAAGTTGGGTTCCAGGGTTTGGGGTTTGTTATGTACGTAAAGGAGCAGAGTATTTTTTATCCTAACATAGAGAAAGAAATGTATACTTTTCAAAATAAGATATAGAGGATGTCAACAACTTTTGTATCACAAATATTTTATAAACAAAAACTCAAACACAGTACAACCTGAGTGTTTACTTTGTTCTTTGCTGTGAAATATTTCTGCAGTTTGTTTTGCAGTTCGGTCTTCCAAGAATTCTATTTATGCAGCATTTTTTGTTTAAAGGTATTTATGTACTTCAAGGCTTAATTGGATTTAGTAAAACATGTGAGAAACATTGGAAGTATATGTTTTCTTCCATAAGCAAAAGCTAAAGGATTGGAGAATCTTTGTGGACTGTTTAAAATTAACACAATGTGAGAAGCTTGGAATTGGAGCCAACTCTGCAGACTCCTTATGCCCTAATCTCAAAATTCTTGTTTTTCATTTTTTGGCATTCAGAATTTAATTTCAAAATTTAATTTTAGACAGTTGCAAAATTGTAGCTTACAGAACAGTGCTGACATAAACATCATATATCTCAAAAGATTCTTGGATACTAGACCTGAAATTTTACTCCCTTGTTTAGTTGTAATTGAGGGAAGGGGCTCTTACTCTGTTGTGTTTGTGGTGTGGGTTGGTTGGTTCTTTTTTCCTGACAGAAACAGATACTGTTATTATAGTCTGCAGTTTCAATGGGAAAAAAAAGAGACTGAAAAGCATGCAGTGAGTATCATTTTGGTGTTTCACTAGTGAAAGTCAAAGATGATGTTACCCATCAACAGTGAGCATCTAATGGACAGTTTGCTTACTGGCAAAAGCCTTAAGGGAGGTAGTCTGCAAATTAGAAATGAAATCTCCAAAAGTGATCTCTTTCTGTAAGATACAGCTTTTAGTTTGAATTGTGAGACAAATTCCTTTAGCTGTACAGGACCTCTGTTTTTCTCAAAACTTTTCGTGGACAGGCTTTTCTCCATGTCTTCCATGTGAGCCATATAGCCATATAGCTTCAACTATAGGGGATGTTTCTCACAGTCCCCTTCTTGTCATGTGCTTTTAAAACATGAGATCTGTATATTTCTGACAGACCTGTTGCTAACTGTACATGTATGGTACAGCAAAAGCAACAACAGAGATTCCTTATGTCTGTCAGAAAGGCAGCAACCAGAAATGGCCCCAAAGCAATTTATGTAGTATGCTCCCAATGTTTATCATTCCTCAGAACCATCAACACGATGTTGATGTTAGGCAGCCAATCTGTTTCCATCTTCTGGATGTGCATCTCTTATATGGAGGGAGGGAGAGACAGGTGTCAGTAAGGGGCAGACTGCAGCTGCAGAGCACTTTGGTTATCTGCAGCCCCTTTTCCCCTGCCATGTTTGAAAGTCCTAAACAGAGTGTGGACTACATGTCAATTGAATTGGGATAGTAGTTTGCATGTGTATCTTGAATTACCTCATTCAGGAATTGGTGGTGCTCCAGAGAGGCTGGAAGCATTCTGGTGATCCTGCTTTTCTCTCAGTGTTTGGATCTAACAAACCACATACTATGTAGAGTTGAAAATTATTGGCAAGAACAATGTTGAATCTTGTTTCCTGGCCTGCAATCTTGCAGGCAGGGCAGAGAACTAGGATTTTTGAGGGTTTTGTGTCCATGAGATGATATTTAGAAAATAAACTTCTACGGAATTGGTTCATCTTGATTTGCATTGAAATGCATTTGGAGATTACATAATCTTGCAGGATTGGATCATTAATCTTTATTGCTAAATTTCTTCATTTATGAGCTTGAATAGCATCTATATCCCTGAAGCAAACAGTGAATTTGTGTGCCTGCTTGCATTTATATTCTTAGTATAATAAATTCTAAGCCAGCAGAAGATACCACAATGGCCGATGTTATTCAGAGCTGCAAATATGTGAAATTGTATAGTTTGTACAGAGAGATGTTGTGCTTACAGAATAGAAGAGTGCATGCATTTTGTATGTTTTGTGATCTCAGGTAATTTTTTTCCTCTAATGCATAGTTGAAGTTTACTTGAAATTACTAAAGGTACATTTCTTTCCTAGCTTCTCTGGGGAAATTAATTCTAACTGCTTTTCAGGAATGTAAAAAAATTACTGAAGGCTTTCTGTGGAATTATAAAGCATGCACTATGCTTGCTTGGTGCATGCACTATTAACAGTCATTACCCAATGAGCACTAGGTTAGCACTGTGATACCATTAAAAGTCTCTGAATATTGTATTAAATGAAGATGTTCATTTAATTCCTATGTCAATAATAAAAGTTTTTGGAAATTTGGATTCTGTGAGGGTGACAAATTTTGGTGAATTTTTTCCTTCTGTAATCATCTGGATGCCTTTTTAAGTGGTTTTATTTATTGTAACATCTGGGTATAGAAAAGAGTTTGCTAGTCGCATTCAGGTGCTTGAAAGAGACAGAGATGTACCGGAGTGAAAGGCCACAAAAGTGTTTAAGGGATTGGAGCATCTGTAACATGGGGATTGTCTTGAGGAGCTGAGGTTGTTTAGCCTTGAGGAGAGAAGGCTCAGAGGAATCTCATTAATGTGTATAAATACTTGACAGAAAACCGTGAAGAAGATGGAGCCAGGCTCTCCTCAGTGGTACCCAGTGACATGACAAGAGGCAATGGGCACAAACTGAAACACAGGAAATTCCATTTAAACATAACAAAAAGCTTTCTCTTTGTGGGTCTGGTTAAACACTGGAGCAGGTTGTCAAGACATTGTGGTCTTTCTATTTGTGAGATACTCAAAACATGACTGGAAAGGCCTGGAGCAACATAACTTGGTCTAGATAATCTTTGGATCTTCAGATCTGCATTGGTTCTATGATTTATTGGCCAAAGTTCTTCCGACTTGCTTTTCTATGGAGCAGAGCTTTTAAATCTTCAAAAATGTGGTCTTTCTTAGACCTTCTAGAAACATTCTAGCAGGAATGGAGCAGCACTGGAACAGTTTGCTCAGAGAGATTGTAGTCTTCATACTTTCAGATTTCTAGACCATGATGGATCAAAACCAAGGCTGTCCTGCTTTAATGCTGGTAGTAATCTCCACTTGAATGGGAGCTTAGCCTAGATGCTCTCCAATGGTCCCTCCAAAGAAATGTCTCTGTGATTCAGTGTCTCCGTGTGAGTTTTAGATCCATGTGTTCATCAGACATGAGGTAAAATGAGTAAGGATTCTTGCTAATTGCTGTGAATGAGTTCAGAATGATGAAGTGATCCAAGCAACTTAACCTCCTGTAGCTGCAGTACTTTGAGGGGCTGTCATAATGCATGTGGTGACCTATCTTCTATCCCTGCTGTTTGGAATTTCTGCAGCTGAGGATTCCTGCCACTGTACATGTACAAAGAACAACTTTGTTGTATCTGCAGGTATCATAACATGGAGACAGTGCAACAAAAGCAGGTATTTCTGGTTAAAAAGAAGCTTGAGTTTACCTGGGTGGTTGCAGACCAACAGTGAAAAGTCTGTGGTCAACACATATGAAATAACTTCTAGATTAGTAACTGTTTTCTGTTTATAAAACAGATGGAAATTTATGCAACAAAAGTACCTAAGTTCCACTGCTCTCTTTTCCTCAGCAATAACGTGGAGAGGTTGTCATTGGGGTAAGGATCATTTACCTCTGTGCTGATCCATTTTCATGATTCTGTGCAGTGAATGAGCTGTAATGAGTAATCAAATCCCTTCATGTTAACTGCTAACTTGGTTTTGCTGTAGCTAGTGTCACATTGACTATATCATGAGATAATGATACATTTTCATGGCTTTTCATATCTCTGAAAAGTTATAGCATGTGGGCTTCTTTTGCTTGTTTTTGATGCTGATTATCATGGAAGATTGTCTTTGCTCCCTTGTTCTGTATTTTTTCCTCCCCTAGGAAATGGGCAGGAGGTGGGGGAAGGAGGAAGAATGAGGCAACACTGAAAATCATGTTGCAGCACATAATATTCTGGAATGGTGGGTGGCTTCAGGTTGTGTGCATTTTTGGATTCTATGTTTTCAGAAGCTGACATAAAACCATGAAGCTGATGAAATTATAATTACTTCACTGAGTGACCCAGTGTGTAGTTACGCACACACTTGTACATAGGTCTAAATTTACTTGTTTTTCTGTAATTATGTATCATATTAGTATAAATAATTTTGAAGTGAAAGACTTAAAATTGTTTTTCATATTTACAACTTATTATAGATATGCCTACTTTAGTTTCAGACAATTCTTGTCAGTGGCTTGATTGAAGTCTTGAAAAGCACGATTTATGTGTCTTGGCACGTGTTCCTCTATAGTTCTGTTTTCTGTATGATACGTAATAGCAGTAACGGTTGCTAAAATACATTTGGAATGTCATAAGTTATGTAGAATTCTGTCAGGTTATGTAAATTCAAGGCTTATTCTCCCCATCCCAGTAATTAAAAGTATTTAGGAATTACTCATCTTTTTATCTCAATAAACAAAAGAGGTATCATAAAATATCATGCAGTACAATAAAAATGAATATATAAATAACTTTGGTAAATGCAACTTTAGGCAATTTACATTGTGCCCAATATTTGTTAATCTTAAGGTTTTGAGCCTAGTTTAAACAGAGAACACAGGAAAAAGTTGAGTGGTTTAGAAAGTTAAAATCTACATGTATATACCCAGAAAATGTTGCCAGTAGGAAAGCAACAGGTGTCTTGAAAAAAATGATACCATTTTCCTCTCCACTTTTTGTCTTAGTTCTAATGTTGGCTGCAGGAGTTCTTACGACAGAGACCTATCCCTCTTTTCTGTGCCTCTGTGCACTCTGGGTGAAGTAATGCATTCTCTTCACCCAGCAACAGGTAGCTTTTTGGTGACTGGAGGAAGGAAGAGTCAGAGATCCAATCTGCCAAAACAGAGTTGAAATGCAGAGAAGAAACAGTTATTCAACCAAAAAAAAGAAAAAGAAGGGAAAAAAAAAGGCGAGAATACACGAGGAAATAAGATCAAGAGGGAAATACAGATGTAGGGCGTTGACCCTGGCTGGATGCCAGGCACCCACCAAAGCCTCTCTCTTACTCCCCTCTGCAGCTGAACAGGGGAGAGAAAATTTAACAAAGGAGTCATGACTTAAGAATGGGAAGAGATCACTCACCAAATATTGTCATGGGCAAAACAGACTAGAGTTAGAGATATTAATTGAATTTATTACGGACAAACCCAAAACAATGGGTTATAAGATATGGACAATGGGAAATTAAATAATTTTATCTTATATCACATTTATTGTTCTCAAGACAGATGAACAGAAGCTGTTGGAATAAAAAAAAAGGTAAAGACCCCCCAAAACAAACCAACAAAAAACACCCCCAACAAATAATACCCTTTCCTTCTCATTTTCTGTCCCCACCAAAGATGTTTCTGAAACTTCTCATTCTAATCATGGGTTACATAACTCTAAAAAATGAAAAGGAAAATAGAAAAACATCATCCCAAACTGCTGTTTAAACAGACTGTAAACACATTCTCTCCCTTTTAATAATATCAAGTAAAATACTTAGATAGTGCTTTGGCATCATCTGGGGCCATAAAGAAGCAAAACTTACAAACACAGTTTATGCTCTAGTAAAGGCGGTTTCACTTTCATCTTCATTAAATATAGTAATGGAGGAGTCCAAAAAACTACATTAAATTTTAAATCAGTCTTTTTTGAGTTATTCTGAAAATCAGCAAATTTGTTGAAGACCTGAAGTGGGCAAAATTGCATGTACAAGGAAACTCTTGTTTTGTGTTGCACAAAGCACTTCAGTTGCATTTATACGCAACGGTAGGATTGGAAGGCAGAGAAGAAGAGTAGGACGTACATACTTCAGCACATAAAATGAGAATAGTTATATGTAATTTACCTGGAAATCCTGGGGGATTTCTCAGTTTTTCTAAACAGACACAAATACAGAAACAAAGAATTTTTATAGTGCCCCTGTACTAACAATGTTTTAGGTTTCTAAGGAGAGGTAATCTACTGTGAAAAAGCTGAACTCCTGCATAGTCCAAAGGAAATAGTTGTGTTTCTGATTTTCGTACTCACAGAAGAGTAGAATTAAAACCCATACTGTACAGCCTGAATGAGGTATTTAATTCTAGATGAATGGCTGGATTTTTAGTTGATTGAAAATCCTTAGAGAAGCATAATGATTTGAAATACAGGGACTTTATCTTTCTGTACAGAGGTGTTTTATTTGTCGTTGGTTTGGCTTTTCTTTCAGTTCTGATTTTCAATTTACTGTGCTCAAAGACTGGAAAAAGAAGGAGAGATGAGCAGCTGAGAGCTATGCATAGTAGGAAGAAGATGGCATTGTTCCCTGTAAGAAATACCCATGGTGTGGCTGGGACCACTCGTGGAAATGACAGCATGGTTTTGTTTGATCTTGCTTCTAGGGCTTTAATAAAATTATGTGTTATGTACTGAATTGTACAGACTCACTGAGGTGTAAAGTAAGGATGGTTCTTCAGCACCTTCCCAACCCTCTAGCCCCCCATGCAGTATTTTAGTGGGGAAAAAAAAGGGATCCTGAGCTCAATATTATGAGAGCATGTGACTGTTTTTCTGCAAAAGACCTTAAAATAATGGAAAGAAGGGTTCTACACAACAAATAGTGTTGTTAAAAAGCTTTTTTTTTGGAGGGGAAAGAAGTCCCAAACAGCATACAAACAAAACTAAATGGACAAAAAACCCCAAATAACCAACAAAACCAAAACCCCAAACAACCTCTACTCTCCCCTCCCCCCCACCAAAAGTGCATGAAACAAAACAAAAACAACCCCCAATGGACCTAACTATGGAGGCTTGTGATAATTGCGATAAAATACAGTGAAATTGTGGACTAGTCATCCTTCAGGTAGAAGGTAAAAATTAGAGAGAGAACTAGTGCTACCTAGGACTCAGGACCCCTGAATACAATCTTCCCACTCCCTTTTTTTTAATACCAGACCAAAACCTGTTGTCATTAATGTCTTGTATGTACAAAACATAGACTATTTATTACAGAATTGATTATTTAAAAAAATTTCTTCTGTCTTTAATCTGTATTTGATGTAATTTGTAATTTGACTTTTGATCTCGTTACTACAAATTATTTTGGCAGAGTAGAACTACAAAAACATTCTTTTTTAGATGACTTTGTAGGATTGGGATTTCCACAGGATAGGAATCTGTGAGCTCTTATTTCTAGTTGAGAGGCTTCTTTTCAGACATTGTAATGGAGCATGAGATTTTATTTTAATATGATAGTTGGGATCTCACATCATATAAATTTTCTTTGTATTTAAATAATTCCTGTTTTGGCTATCTGAAGTTTTCAGCTCTCTTAAAAAGGAGAGCAGGAAGAAAAAGGTAATTAATCATCTATAAAGGTGCCAAAAGCAAACTTCAGCATTTATTTTCTGGAATGCATATTTCATATTTTTAGGTGACATGGTAAATGTATCTTATTTCATAGAGTGGGTCTTAAAAAGATGTACATTATAGATTTTTCTTTCCTGATTTTCATCTTGACATTATGTTAATAGAATCGAGCTGATAACCACATCCTAAACCAGTTTAGGGACTGTATTGCAATATTGAGTAAGTGCATTACATAATAACTTAAAAAAAGACATACAGCCTTCTCTCTTTCATTATTTGTGTAGCATATTCTGTGGCAAGCTTATTATTTCAATTGATTTTTCTTTAAAGTAGCAATTTAAAAAGCTGGTTTGTATCTGTTGATTTAGCTGTGACATTTGAAACTTTTTTATTTTTTTAACAAAACCCTTGTATATTTCCTTGGCTTTTAAAACAATACAGGATAACTATTTTACTTGCTTTTACTCTGCGTGCTTAGCATGATCACAGTAATCACACTAAGAATTCTGTACATATTCATTACTACAGTTCAGTGTCTGTGCCTTTTTTAAAAATTTGGTTAGCAGAATTGGCACCTGGGCTGTGAAGCAATCCATTAGCCTGCCCTCCAAGTTATGCTGGTAAATACTAGTGTATTAGAAAAATTTTAGATAAGCATGAATATCGGCAACAGAAGAGAGTAACTGGGATGTGACTGATGCTGGTGCCTTTTACTGATGGGAACAGCTTTCAGAGGAAAAAAATAGTACTTTTCTAAAGTCTATTCATTTCAGGAAGGCTTAAAAATGGTAGTGTTTTGTTTGCTCCACAAATTCTTATCCTTCTTTTCTTTTAAGATTATGTAACTACAACTCAGTTCTTTAGCCTTGGCTTGTAATCATTTTTTATCTTGGTAAAAACACCCAAGGAAAGGGTGAAATACCCTTTTATAATTAGATATATTATATGATCTACATGGAAGAAGAAAAAATAAACGTGAACCTTTCTCTATTGGTGCATCTGTCTGTAGTCAACTAATTAAGGTAGGTGACAGTGATCTTTCTATATAAGTGTTCAGAATCTACCATTTAAGATACAGTTTCCTGAACTGTTTTGTTGTAGTGTTGGTTGGGGTTTTTTTGATGTTAAGTAGACCACTGGCAATGGAAACTGTAGTCTAACACTTCAGCTCCGTGTTGGGCTAAGAACAACTCAGGGACTGTGCTCAAGGAGGTTCTGTAGGGTACATGTACCATTAATTGTGAGTCCCTGTTCTTGAAAGTGCTCCTTCCACTGGAGTCAGGTTGAAGAGTACCATGAAGAGTCAAGAGAGAGATACATTGTTCGTGTTGGAAAAATATCATTATCACTGCTAGTTCACTATGTATTCTGGTCTTGATATTATATAATACCATAATAATTTTATTATTAGTTGATAGTGAGAGGTATATGATTGAGTCCAGAATTTCTGCAGAACTCTTCCCAAATACATGTGTTGCCCAGGATTGTTGGAATGGTTTGATTAAAAATTCTGAGCTTGTCTGAAATAAAGATAAATTAATCTAATTTAGGATATTTTATTGTAATAAAGATAACACTTCTTGTGTTAGGTATGAGATCATCCTGTGTTCTCAGCTGTTCAAAGATATGACCAAATGCCTCTTCTGTAGCCTTAAAATATGTGTTCTTTGGTAAACTGTGTCCCTTGGATCTTGCTTCTAGGGGAGATCATCTTCATAATGTCCTTTTTCTTTCCTCTTCAGAGTCAGCTGGTTTCTTTGCCAGAACTATTCAGAAAACTGCTCTGCAGAAAGCTCCCAGGATGTTTGTGGAAGGACTAGCACGACTTCCTAGACAAAAGTTAACTTTATCTATAGAAACAGCTTATCAGATGCAAACTTTTATTCCTTTTTCATGAATCTTGTAGATACACAGAGAACACTGAAAATGGATTGGTTGAAATCTTCATTGCATAGTGCTGCTTTCACTGCTAATGCAGTTTAAAGTTATTAAAGTGACTGCATTTTTAAGGTGCTTGGAAAGAACTTTCAGATTTTTTCAGGCAAGAGGATTAAGGCAGATTTATTTTCACAGGGTATGCCTGCGCAAGTTGCAAATCAAAAATATTTTCTCTGTGCCTTGGTCTACACTTGGTTGGTCGCTTGTTTGGTTTTTTGTTTCAAATCTAGTACTACCACTGAGAAATGGTGCTAATAGATGGAGTGATAAAAGTGAATGATAGAAGCTGTTTTTGCTTCCTACCAGCAAAGTGTATTGGCACTCACCTGTAAAGAAACCTAAGCACTAACAGAACTGAACTTTGGGAAGTAAAGTGAATAATAGTTTAGGGGTTGCTTGTTTTGAATGTGTGGTCTTGTTTGGGATTTTTTTTATAATTCAAATATAGACAAAGCTCTAGAATTCTGGAAAAGTGTGAGTGGCAGAAAACTGACCTCAAGATTCTCAAGCCTAACTTGTATTTTAAGGGCTTCAATTCACAAGCATATCCCTGTGTTGTGACATGAAATCTGTCCTTCAGATGTTTTTTCTTGTGTGTGTGTTTACACTTGCATTTCTATGAGTATATATATTCTGCGTTGCAGAACTGGAGAATGCCCTATAGTTGTAACAGAACAGCTTTTATTATCCTGCATTATTTTGTTTTCATAAGCTGTAAAAATTCATTTATGGTGGAAAGTTGCTTTTGCCTGTGATAGTAAGCTCCTTATGTTTCTTTTCACGATGAGGAAGAAAGGTGGTAGAAATCTTTTTATATACAATTCTACATACAGTGTATGTACAACCTTGACTTAAGGTAGAAGTAAGCACAGAAATTGTCAAAAGTCTTGAAAGCATACTATTCTGTTGAGATACGCCTTCCTGTGGGATAATCCACTAGGGCAGGGGAGATTAGAGAGTAAGTGTATTAAAAATAAATGGAACTTTAAAATTTTAGAGACTGATTGAGCACAAGTATATAATAATCTTTATGTTCATCATATGTTAAAAAATATTTAAGAAAGTATCATTCTAAAGAAATTATTATTGACGTTTCCTATCATCACTGCATTACACATTTAATTAAGTATCATGACAAATGACAGATAGTTTTTGAGGTGATAGATTTATATTTTATACTCGAAATGTTTTCTGAACTAAAAAATAGCTTTCCAGACAAAGCATTCATTTTGAGGTTGTTGATGTAGAGTAACATTAATGTTAGGGGAAAAAAAATCACTAAAGTTAGGAAAAATACATGTGAAATATCCAACTTAATTAAATGAACAGAACCAAAGAGCGGATTTCCAGAAAAACAGATATGTGAAGTGCTGCTTAAGAGCTGTGCAGAGCCAAGCCAAAATGGAGGAAAAAAATCTCTGTCTATGGAGCTGGGTAAGGGTAAGAACAGGGAAGGCAGATATACAGCTATTCTACTCTGAAATACCTTGCCAGCTTTGATTTTGCGTGGGATTCAGATTCAAAGTCAAGAGAGTGATCTGATAACTGAAAAATCTAGTTAGGCGCCACTGATGTCTAAAAGTTTCTAGTAAAAACTTCCATAATCTTTGAAGACTGTGCCCATTCCAGGCCTGGAGATAGAGCCATCATCATGCTTAGGTGTCCAGCTTCCAGCAAAGGCTGTTTAGAAACCATGGCTGGACATTTGTGCTACTTCATTCTGCCAGGAATGTAAACCAGGGGGAATTAAGTGAGCACATTGGGTGGAAGGAGACAGTAGGGTGTTAAACCCAAACTACAGCTTTTTTTACTTTGCCAAATTTCAGAAACAATACTTTTATCCAGGTGCTTAAGGTATTCTCCTAGAAAGGAGGATCTCCTGGAAGGATGGATCGGAGTAGATGGGGATTTGAATCTCTGTTTCTCGATAGTGCATCAGATGTTATGTGAGATATGGGCAATAGCATCAATTAATCTAGTTGTCTGAACACAGACAATATGCCTGAAAAAACTAAATGTTGAAAATGTTTAACATAATTTGAAGTGCTTACTTCTAGTGTAGCTTGGGTGTCTAAATAGGTAAAAGAGGTGCAATTTCAGAAACATGTTTTTCTTGCACATTTCATTTTGGTACTTGTAGGTATTTCCTCTACTCAGGATACTGAGCATTGTGAATACTATTTTTCTATACCTAAGGCTGTGTCTAGAAAATTATGGTGCCTACTAGACCCTGTGGGTTCGATCTCTAGAACCAGCCAGCTGTTTTCTTTTGCTCTGTCCTTTAGTGCAGGCCTTTTTATTTTGTATCTGACTCTCGGATACACTTGTTAAGAGCAGTTGAAACTGGTACAGTTAATTCAGTGAGATACTTAACGCACGTTTGTTATTTTTCATAGTTCTGTACATAGAGAATAAAATATTCCATTTTTTCAGTTGTATAAAAAATTAATGTAAACATTCTGAAAGCAACCCTATCTTTGGTTCCTAATGAGTGTATCTTTAATGGAAAAGAAACACAAGCAATGAAAAAAAAAACCAAACCCTTTTAAAATGTTTTCAGTGTGCGGTATATTACAGTATGGGCAGTGCATGTGTAAAGAAAACTTTCCAGGTGCAATTTGCATGCACAGTCATACAGAACTGTGCTGCTTTTCACATTGCTAATAATGATAATCATTAATCTGTAAAACTGCTTCATTATCGTCCATCAAAACTCTTCTTGTGACTTGTCGTCAAATACCTACCTAAAGAGTCACCAGCAATACTAATGCTAAAGTTTGTGCCTCTGTTTTTCTGTATTATTTACTTGTCTCCTGTTGCAAGTCTCTTGGAGATAGCAGTCTTAATCAGTAGACAGAAAGTGGGAAGTTGTTGATGTTCTCATCTGTAGATGAGAAAATGAAAAGCCTCATTAAATAGTGAAAAATTGAAGACTGAATTGATTAGGGTGAAGTGTAATAGAAAGTGCAAATGTCAAAAGAAGCATTTTTACATTTATCCTTAGAAGAATGTGTGAGAAAACCTGAGAAGCCCTGACTGACCTAGATAATAATTGCCAAGCGAAAATGAATCTGAATTCTGTGAAACGCAGATTTGCTATTAGGCTGTATCAGATGAAGTATTTCTGAAATAGCTAGAAATAAAATAGTGCCATTTTACAAAACAGTGGAAAGATCTAATGTAAAATTTTGTATTCAGAAATGATGTATTATAATATATTATTATTTATTTATTATATTACCATATATATTATTAAATATTTTTTATTATATGGCTGTAATACATGCAGCTAAGGAGTAGCATTGTGATTTATTTGATGTACACAAGTTAAAGGAGTTGTGACACACACATGCACCATGTAAATACATCAGAGGGTAAACAATGGAGGAAGAAGAGTTACTTTAGATAAGTGATGGTTCTGGCAAAAGAACAAATACCTATAAGGGTGGGCATGAATACACTTATATTGGAAACTGCAAGGAGTGTTTAACCATACAGAGTTGTGTGGTTCTGAAATAGTTTTCCATTGAAGTTTTATTGCCCTGCAGTAGATGCCAAATGGAACTTGGTTAAAGAAAAATTATATGACAGGAGTGGCCATATTGGACTTACTTGCCTAAGTCTGGCTGTATGTTGCTGGCTGAGAAACACAGAGCAAGAAACACAGGAAAATACCTAAAAGAGAAAAGATTAGTTAAAGTAAAGGATTATAGATAAACTATTTACTGTAGGAGTAATCATACCTAGCTTTCATATGTTCAATGACTAAGTTGCAAGAAGGGTTTGAACTTTTAAAGATAGGAACTTCCACCTGAGCATGAGTTCAAGGACAGCGGAATGCAATTTGAGTGCTTATCTTTTAGATATTTAAGCTACTGCAAAGTTATTAGATATGATTGTACTCCCTTAACTCAGCCTTTGTAATGTGATTGTGTGCTAGTTTGCAGGAAAATTGCCCCAAAATATCTAACCAGAAAATGAATTCTGCACCAATCTGTCATGCTCAGAATTTGTACTCCAACAGTCATCACCAGCAGATTCTTGGAGAAGAGTAAGGATTAGCCCATATAATGCTTCCTTTGTACATTCTTTCAGCTTCTGAGCACTTTCAGCTTGAAAGTTCTGTAAACTCTTGGGAGTTAGTTTGTTTAGGTGTCTGCAGTGAACTCTCACAGGTGCTTATCTGTTCTTCCCTTGACTTCATTACCTGAACTTGCATTCAGTGTCCCCTGTGCGGAGTCCATGGTGCTGCTGCTGCTCGTTGTTTGGAATCCAGCCACAGGTTTGCCTTTGACCTGGCTCTTCTTACCTTTTTGTGCTATCCATTTGTTTGCTTTATTGGAAGAAAACATGAATACCTAATCTTTATGTAAGATGTTTCCGCTACAGATTTTGTATGTCCTGTCATCGCAGCTCCCAAACTCACATTTTTTTGCACACAGAAGCATTCCATGCATTTGAGCATTCCAGGTATGGAGACAGTTCATACCATAGATCCTTCTTGCCTTTTTGGAACCTTTTCCTCTCTCTGTTGAGAGGAACAGGCAGAAGCCTCATGCAATATTTAAACTGTGGAACAAGCATAGTTTTATACAATTATATAGAATATTTTTTTATGTTTGATACTCTTTTTTTTCTTAATATTTCCTAATTTTTGTAATGCTTCTTGAATTTCTTAATTAGTTTTTTTAGGACGGCCAAGCACCAAAGAGATGCTTTCATGGAGTTATCTCTTCTGCTCCTTAGTGTTAGTGGTCCACTCAGAGCCTCTTGTTTTATATATGAAGCCAGGATTAGGTTTCCATACGTGTATCATTTTACATGAATCTAAATTGAACTTCCCCAGCCATTTTATTGCCTGGTCACTCAGACTGATAAGCATTTTTGCTGGTCTTTAAGGCACCCCTCTTTACTACCTTGTAGTATGTACCGTCAGTAGATTTTCTCACCTCACTGAAGTACAGCCATCCCTTTCTCCTTCTCCCTTGCCATGTTACTTATGAATGTGTTAAACAGGACAATTCCTGGTGCAGCCCCCTGTGCAAGTGACTTCCCTCCACTGTGAGACCTGTCTGAACTCTGATCTTCTGATTCCTCTATTTTAATGAGTTATTTTTCCACAACCTTTGCTTTTATGTCCCAGCAGCTTACTTTCCTGAAAAAATGTAAGTGAGGAATTTTGTTTACAGCCTTTTTAAAAAAGTGAGTAGGCTGCATGAGCCAGATCACCCTTGTGCAGGAGAGTGCAACCCCTGCAGAGAACTTCAGCTCTTGTGAGACTTGCCTTTACAGAAGCTGTATTGGCTTCTCACTGATGGATTGTATTTAGTGAAATGTTCACTAATTCTGTTCTTTATTATACATTCTGTTATTGAATCTCATGCTTACCTAAATGTACTCCCCAGAACTTCCTCGTTACTGCTGCATTTGTCAGCTCCAGTGTTTAGGTACCAACGAAGTTGTAGTAAATTGGCTGTTTCATCCTGTATTTCATTAGAACCATTGTGCAGATACCATGGAGCCTGGATGATATGTTAATTTTTGTGTTTTTACCATAGATTGTTCCATAGTTACTTTCACTTTTAAACCTTTGCTTATTGATTTAATGACTTAGTTCATGTTTTAGTTGTTACTTCAGCTGATTGCACTTTACCCTGTGCCAGCATTTGCTTTATTAAGTGTGTTCTCTGGCACTGCACTTCTGATGTGATATCCTTCAATAGTCTCTACTTCCACCTAGAATAATTCAGTTGTTTTAGGAGCCCCTTCTGGCTTTTTGACAGCCATCCTCATTCTTACACAACTTTCACTTTCTGGAAGTACTACTTCAGGAAGTCGCTTTTGTGTTCCCAGGGGTCAAGTACTGGCGACAGTTCTGTTCAATATCTTTATTGAAGATTTGGATGAGGGGATCAAGGGCTCTCTCAAGTCAGTTTGCACATGACACCAAGTTGGGTGGAAGTGTTGATCTGCTGGAGGGCAGGAAGGCTCTACAGCAGGATCTGGACAGGCTGGATGGAGAGGCCGAGGCCAATTGTACGAGGTTCAACAGGGTGAACCACCTCCTACACTTGGGTCACAACACTACAGGCTGGGGCAGAGTAGCTGGAAAGCTGCCCAGTGGAAAAGGACCTAATGGTGCTGGTCAGCGGGGGCTGAACTTGAGCCAACGTGTGCCCAGATGACCACTCTGGCCTGTATTGGAAATAGTGTGGCCAGCAGGACCAGAGCAGTGGTTGTCCACCTATATTCAGCACTAGCGAGGTCACATGCCAATGGTTGCTTGTTTTGTCATGCTAACCATGAAACAACCTCTGATGTGAAAGACCTAAAAGATGTCATACTTGTTTTGGTTTTTTCCATCTGCATAATTGTCTAATGCAATTGAATGCTCTGCCATGGCTACATCTCTGATGTCTGTTAGCAAGTGATGCTTCTGTTATAATTGGTGTCACTATCATGGTTGGCAGGTAGCAATATGCAACAAAACCTTTAATTCCTCTCTAAAATTTCAATCCAGCTTGTTTGCTAGTCACTGAAATGCTAGTTTGTTACTTAGATTTGACTTCAAACTCTCTATTTATTACATAATTCTATTATCACTGTTTGTATTTTTTGTCCCCAGTCTTCCTTCCACAAAGTTTCTGATATGCCTGGTATATAAATGTTTTTATTTAGGACAAGAAATTGATGTAAAATGGTCAGTTGAATTTTCAATTCCTGTTCTAATGCTGAAAGTATAAATAATGTATTCTGAATTATTAATGCGTTCCATAAATATTGAAACATAGGCATTAATAATTTGATAAAATTAAGCATTAAAAACACATTTTAAAATGTAATTGTATATAAAGTGTAAGTTAGAAAAGAAAAAATGGCAAGGAGAAGTACAAAATTATATGTGTTCAGTGCTATGCACTGGAAGTATGAGCTGTATAGTACATGCTGTTAATGTGGAAACACACTGGTAATGTAGAAATATGCAAATGTGTACTTTTTCCAGCTCTTCTGTTGAAAGCCCAGAATAGTAAAATGGAACAAATAGCTGAACAGATCAGCCAGAATAGTAGATATACTTGACAGAACGTTTTTGTTTTAAATGTATATCCCAGTCATTATAAGGGGAAAATAATTTTTTTGTTCAAAAAAAGGAAATGGCATTTTACCTTAATTAGGAAAAGAACCCAAAAAACGAAGTTGCATAATAAGCATTTCCTCCTTCTGATCTCCAGTATTAAGCGAGTCCAGTGCCAGTAGGTCAGGATTCCACTGTTATTTGAGATTTGACCTCTAAAACTAAATGAGATTTTGCAGGGCAGGAGTTGTGTAATTCCCCATCTAACACTAAATAGAGTCTCAACATAATACTGCAGAAAAAATAATAAGCACAAAGAGAAAACCTTCACAATTTTCAACAGTGCTTCTTTACCCTTTGTTCTGTGTGCTCTACTAGAAGAACCTGCACAAATAATTCGGCCTTTTTTGGATTAATTTTATCCTATTTTAACACCCTGAACACTTTGGAATTATCCTAGCAGGATTTGCAGAGTGTGGTCTCTACCTATACAGACTTAGCACATGGTGTTTTGAAGCAGTTAGCCCATGCATGAACTAGGGATGCCTTGTGAAAGTTCTTTAATCCATGCCTCAGAAGACTTTTCAGCTGATCTGTGGTATTTACTGAATACTTAAGATTAACCATCCTCATTTCAGTGAACAAGCTCCAGGAAGCTTGTAGTTTCAATAATGAGAATAACATAAGTAAGTACTCTCTGTGTTCCATCCCCCACCCACTAAGTTCTTTGTTTGAAATTCAGCCAGTTCTTCAGAGCTCTATGATAAAGTCCTCCCCTTTTCTTTGTATTTTTGTATTGTCACTTTCTAATTGTCTTATTTTATACATATGTTCCATTAATGCATGAGGAAATTTGTAGTACAGAGGAGCAAGCAGCAACTTCATGCTTAATTTGTATAGCATCTCTGAAGAGTGTTTTTTAATACTAAAAGAAGTATCAGGGTTTCTTTAACACATAGTATGCACTAAGCCAAAGATGACAATTTAAAACTTGTTGAATACTAAATATAGTGTTTACTTCCTCTTTTCAATAGGAAAATGTAAGTGAATAGTCCAGTAACATTACCAGTTAAGAATTTAATTTCTATGTGTACAATATTTGTAACAATTGGAATTTGCCTCACAGGTAGTAGACATTTACTGTCAGCTCACTACATCAGCAGACACCACTGATAGCTTAAGATAAATTTGCCAGAGCTTGTGTGATTGAAGCTTTGAGTCAGGCACAAAACCAAGGCACATTTTTCTGGAGGTTAGATTGTTTCCCTAGATGAGCTATTTTTGTTGTGATAACTCCCCCACACACACCCCGCCATCTTTTCTCCTGTATTTTCCCAGTATTTTTTTTTTTTGTGGCAATGATATTTATTCACAGGTATAATGAAATATACTTGTTCTCAAGTATGCTGATGACCTGTAGTTTTTGTGAAATGTTACAACAACTTTCCTTGAGAAAGTTTGCCAGACTTCTTAAGACACCTGTGGATGTTTCTAAGGACAGGTTAACTGAGTATTTGCTGGTAATAACTTGAGCATAACTGATCCTCCCTTGTGGTTGAAGAATGGACTGTAGATGACCTGAAACTTTCCCTCTCTTTTACTCAGGTCTATGGTTCTTTGAGTCTTTTAAAGCTCTCACAGGAGCACTCGTGATTTGCTCATTGTGGCTTCTTGCAGTCTTCAGTCTCCAGAGCATCTGGATGTGTTCAACACAGAGACAGATCTTGTTCAGTGACCTCTGCAGCAGGGTAGCAGGCTGAAGGGAGGAGTCGCTGAAGTTGCCTTTGCTGCTTGCCTCTTTTCCCTTCAAAAAGGGGAAAAAAGAAAGCCTGGAGGGGTTAGGAAAGCAAAAAAGAGATTCAAAATGTGCTCTGATGAACATGGCTGATTAAAGAATTCAGCTGCCAGGTTGGGGTCTCTCCTAAGTGACTCAAGCCAGAAAGAAATTCTGCCATCTGTCCCTAGGCGATTCTCCTTTGAGAAGTCCTGGCAGAGCTCCTTGTGGGTTTTTTGCACAGAAGTGCGAAGTGGAGTGACTTTGTCTTGAAGGAAATGTCAGGGCTTCCTGAAGTGGAGGTGGAGTCTCTGGGTAAGAGCGCTTTCATGCCAAGGAACTCATCCCGTGGAGCCATTTCAGCAGGCTTCATGCGCTCTGTACTTGCCTGATGTCCAGGGGTGCCCCCCATCATGTGTTCAGTACTATTTCAGTGATCCTGACCAGAAGCTGAAGGGAGATTTTTTTAGAATTGGTGTTCTCATCTGCAGTTATTTTTAGAAAAACAGGTGACCTTCAAGAAAGTTGGAAGTATCAGTGAAGAAACTGAGGCCCTTTGAAGACAAAAAATATATCAGTCTCATGCAAGCTTCTAAGAAGTGTGGGAACTTATTTTCTGCTCATTCAATATTGGCTATTAGAAATTTCAAAAAATACATGGTGGTGATTGAAAACTATTTAAATGAAACATTCTCAGCAAAGCACCTTCACAGTGAAATCATCTGCTTTTGTAGTGGGAAAAGGCTGTTCCTAAAGCTTTTTTTTCAGTTTGATTGTTACTGTTGTTGCGTTGACTAGGTCTACAAAGAAGAAGAATCTCCTCATCCTCAACAGTTTTGCTCTAAGCATTGCATAATCATTTGGTTATTTTGTTTAATTAGGTGACAAGAGGCTTCTCTTTCTTCAATAAGCAGTAATATTTTTCAGTGACATCAGTAGTGAGGAATAATTATGGCTAGGTAAACTTGCAGCCTTCATTACGAATGACTATGACTACAGGGACTGGACAATTAATTAATTATTAAAAATCAATCCTTTTTATTTCTGGACAAGGTTGTCCAAATATTTATACAATGATAATTTAATGGTATAACTGTAAACTCTTGTACAAAGTTGCCGTTTGTTATTTTTTTCATCCTTTTCTCTTATATTGGCGAAATATTATCCCTGTAGTGGTACCTGGTATAAACTGGGTATTACAAGAAGATACTTTGGACTTGTGATGTAGCTTAAATTGCAAAATAGAGGAGTTGTCTACTTTCTATTGTTTTTGTTTGTTTGTTTTGGGGGTTTTTTGATAGTTTCTTTCTGTTTAGTTCTTTAGAGGAAAGTGGGTTCAGTGTATGATCAAGATATAAATTTTGAAACCTCCTTTCTTGTTGCTCTAATACTCAGATTACTGTGCTGCTCCCTCTCCATGGCTCATGTACATTGGGATGATCATCTCAACACGCACAGAATAACTCCAAGCATGTAGGAGTTGCCATGCAAGATAAATCTTAGTTCACCTAAACATGTACATGGCAATGATCATCTGAGTTCTTATAGAACTCCAAGCATGTAGGAGTTGCCATGTGAGTTAAATACAAATTATCAACACTGGTAATTTTGTTAGCCTTTTTAGTCGGGGTTCAGCAATGAGTTCTGGTAGTATTTTTCACCACAGGAGAATCTAGCCCCTTGGGAAGACTGCCAAACTGAGGTTATGGATTATAAAAACAGATAAAGTTGCTGTGGTTTTTCAGAAATGTGCAGAAATTGTATTATACCAATCCAAGTTAGGTTTTCTTTTGTAAATCTTGTCTTTGGGACCTTTCATTGTATCTATACATAAATATAAAAATGTGCTCTCTTAGTGAATAAACATCAATATCAGTTTTGTCACCAGTGTGGTATTCTCTCCTGCTTACTGATGCAGAGCATCTCCAGACTATTAGTAGGAACTCGTTATCTACTCTATTACGTGCGTAGCCATGTCTCTTGTACTATTGATCTGCAAGTAATATATATGACATTTGGTGGCTGCTTTAGCTTTTACTTGTTGCATTCAGAAGCATTAATTTATTTCAGATTGCATTAAAGGTAGGGGGTTTTTTGAGCAAGCTTTTTACTTTCCTACTTGGTTATTTTCTGGTCTTTTGATAAAGGTTTTGATTGAAGATCTTGCAGAATAACCAAGAATAACCAAGCAGGCTATTATTATTTGATTGCATCTGTCATTGTGCTATATAGGGTAAGGCAAGGATTTTATTTACAACTTTTGTTTATTATATTTATTGGGAAAAATAGAAATTTAGCTTTTCTTTATTATTTCAAGTTTGTTTCTAAGAATTTTAGTGATATAAAAATATTCTATACTATCATTGAAATCAAGATTTTACTACAGAGAAATATTACTTTTATTAATTAATTTTGCTAGTTTTACTTCTAAAAAGACTATCTGAATTTGTTGTATGAATATTCCCACGAAGTTTTGTATGAATCATAGAATCATTTTGATTGAAAATACCTTTAAGATCATGGAGTCCAATCAATAGCCTTACACTGCCAAGGCCATCACTAAACTGTGTCCCCAAGTGCCACATCTACATGTCTTTTGATCCTCCAAGCCTACATCCTCTTCCCATACACTAAGTGACTCAGGTGCTCTGTCCCATATAACAGCCCATCCTGATGCTGAATCCCATGTTAAATTCCATATCCACTCTTTTTCTGGGATGTCCTCAGATTATATGGGTTCCTGACTGATGCTTCAATGTACTAATTCCAGACTCCTGGACAGTCTTCTCATCTGTAAGTTAATAAAATAACCTGAATCAATATCCAAAGAACACCTGACTTGAAACAAAGTCCACAGGATAATCAAAGTATTCTGAACTTCCTTGACTAGACAACTTGTCCTTCCCTCAGAGAGGCATACTGTTTCCTGGTTTTAATGATCTTAAATTCAGCTATAATATGTTTTAGTTATGTAAAATGGGAAAGATAATAAAGCATAAAAGTACAGTTGGAGAGACAGAATTTTTAGAGGGAAATGGTCAGGGAAGAACACTTTTAAAATGGGAAAAAAATACTATTAATTATTATTATAGAACGGAATTGGCATATTGTCTCGTCATCTAAGGAGTGAATGTACTTAATTTAATGTTAGGGTCAAGGTTGCAAGTAGATTTAAGGTGGAGCTTGATTAGTTTAGCTCATGAATAGGATTGTACAGCATTGTCTTTTGTATTACATAGGATTAGATTTGTGGTTTAAGCATGACATGTCCTACCCAAAATATATACATCACAGATAGTAAAATCTGTTTATTTTCCAAGACTGCTTAATGCTATATTTATAAATATATTAAGCTACTCCCTGCTTAATTGAGACATTTAACTTGAGTCACCCACACATGCTTAGAGGTGCTTCATTTGTCTAGGTATATGGATAGCCTTCTGAATTCTCTATTATTCCCAGGAGAAGCTTGAAAAGGTGAGCTGGGGATTAGATCTATGACTGATTTCAGCTCATCTGAGAGTGGTCATTACTGTCCCTGACTGATAGAACATTTGGTTGGTTATGCCATATTAGACCACTGAAAAATATGGGCACAGCACTCAAGACAGGTGATTTAAACCTATGTCTTCCTCTTTCTAGGGGAGAAAGAGCTAAGTAATAGAGGAAAAAATACCTTTCAAGTGACCAGGACATTAAACTGTAAGGACACATATCTAATTTTCTAATCAATAATTCTGAAAATGGTTTTATCTAATGACTATATACACACACACACATATATAGGTATTCTTTTTTAAGTGCATAATTATTTTCTGGGATTAAGATCTGGGAAGTAAGTTCTGCCACTTTCAGCTAATATCCCAGTTTCTGGATAAGATTTGACTTCCTTGTTTGCTTGCTTGGTTTCAAGTGCCTTCACACAAAAGTGTTCTGTGGCTTAATGCTTTTGATTACTGCAGTATGGAAGGCATAAATTCATTCCTCTTAATCTTGTGTCCATCTTTAATCTGTCTTTCCATTTCTTGAGTGAGTTCTTCAGACATCAGGCTGTTGCTCAGGAAGCAAGAATCTTCCTGCCTTTGGTGCCTGTGCTTCAAAGAGGGTAGATAAAGTTAACCTGAAGTACATGGAGGCCTTTTTGATATCCTGTTTGTTCCGTATGTCCTTGGTTAAAAAAAAGAAAAAAAGTGAATGAAATGGATGGCTCTTTTTAGGCACCTGTGGTTTCTGGGCATTCTGTGGAAACTCCAGCATTGAGCTGGCTATGGTGATTTCCAACTGCTGTCCTCAGAGGCTGCTGAAATGACTATGTTGGTGTCTTCACAGACATGTCCATTTCCTATCTTTTCTTGTGCTTGAAACCAGTATTTTGGTGACAGCACCAATATTTGATAAGTAGCATTTTATACAGTTCTGTTCTAATATTGTGTCCTAAATTCTCTGAATTTCTACAGTTAGCAAATCTTAATTGCAAAAGGACTTACTGAAATTATTGAGTTCTTACATTATCTACCTTTGAGGCAAACAAGTATCTTTATTACTTGATAATTATATGTACTAGTTCAAAGTCTAACAATTCCAAGCTATCTTTTCAGAGCTCCCTGTAGAGACAGCTAAAGATAATCTCATTTCTACATCCCTATTCTTTCACTATCTATTCTCTGCTAAATATTTGTTAAGAGAGAAAGAGCCAACTCTATTAACTCCCTTACTAGATCTGCCCTTTCTTGTGGCTGGCTGGGCTAATCTTTTTGCTGTGTTGTATCAAGAATAAACACATTTACCTTCTTTTCCTTTTCCTGCTTGTGGTTCCTTGACTCCCTTGAAGGAGCCAACAGAGATCTGCATTAAGTCAGTGTTTCCCTTATCATAGAAGGTGCTATGATTGTCACATGTAATGGGCCTGAGGATGTTTTCCCTGCAGTCTGAGAACACCTTCTTTTCCTGGATAAATAGATACCTGCAGGTTTTTTTGCTCACAGTGCCTTAATCGCGTTGATGCCATAAGCCATGTAGATGTACTTTTACTGTTTATTTAGAAGTCTGATGTAAGGTGAATGCACAACTGAAAAGACTCCTCTGACCTGGTGGAGAGAAGTTCCCTTGAAAAGATTCAAAAATGGGACTAGTTTCTCTCTGCTTGAAACTGAGATGGCATCTCCAGTTTGGTGACTCTAGTTTTCGTTTGCATGGATTTTGTATTTCCAAGCCCAAATCATAAAGTACAAGGATGTGTGAATTTCAAAATGTTCTTCTTTTGTGTTTGTGCCTTCAGTTATTTAAGCTTGTAACTTTAAATAATCATTGTTTGATGCATAGCACAAAACCAGCTTAAAAATTTTAAAAATCAAGTTTCCAAACCTGGAGTCAAGAAAAGCCGGTGAATGCAGTCATTCTTTGTCTGTTTGTCTGATTTCTATTTCATCTCAATATTTTTAAGCGACTGTCAAATTTAGGAGATACTTCATAGGGAACAGATATTTGAAATGTTGTTGAACTCCTGTACATACTGTTAAAATGTATGTCTTTGCAAATGTTACAGGCAGTGGAAAGGTGACAGTGTTAGTTTACATGTAAATAGCTACAGGAAACCAGAGAGGGAAGGCGTTCTGCAGATATCCCAATTATGGGAACAGCTTTAGTTAAAGCTCACAATCAACCATGACATGAAAGCCTTGAGAGGACTAGCTTTAATTAGTTCTAATCTTCACAAAAAAAATTAGTTTTCTCGCCAATATTTATTCATTTCATGGCAAGAATACTTCTCAAACTTGGGCATGGACAGTGGAAGTAAATGCTGGCTATAATTAACTTGAGTGTTTAAACTTAGGGAAAAATACTTATGTAAATATGAGGACTTTAAATCTGCTTACAAAATTACAAAGAAATCTAATTTTGTCTGGAAAATAAGTTTTTCCTTATGAGATATTTTAAGGTGTTTAAATTATGGCTTGCAGAAGCTATAGAATATTAAAATTAATTTATTAAAATATAGCTCATTTAAAAACCTTCATGCATGTAATCCCTACTTGCTACATAAATTTGCTAAATGAATACTGATTCTTTTATACAATCTTTCATCAGTGTTATGACAGAAGGGCAAATAGCCCACATTTCTTCTCAATAAATATTGGCATGACTAGTTTCCTTGATTTTCTGTAAAAAATTATTTATTCTTTGGAAGTCATATAAATCAGGCTAATAGAAAAAATCTTCCTATTGCAAGTTCTAAACGTGGTCCTGTAAAGAATCTCATTTCATTTCAGAATAGCTACTTAAAGGATCAGGAGTTTGAGAGTCTGGAACTCAGACCGCAACCTTCAAAGGACATCTAAACAAGAAACTTAATTGGGGAAAAAAAAAATTGCAAAACTGAATTTATACAGGTGCAAATTTAGAGTAGGTGATAGCAACTAATGATGTCATAACTAAGAGTATTCACAGAAACAGAAGATTATTTGTACTGGAGAGGACCTCTAAAGATAACCTAGTTCTACACCTTCCCCTAGACCATGTTTCTCAGAGCTGCATCCAGCCTGCTCTTGAACACTTCCAGGAATGGGGCATCCGCAGCTTCTCTGGGCAACCTGTCCCAGTGCCTTGTCACCCTCACAGTGAAGGATATCTTCCTAATGTCTAATCTAAACATTAAATATCTCTTTAACTATAACTCTTTCAGTTTAAAGCCATTCTCCCTTCTCCTATCACCATATGCCCTTGCAAAAAGTCCCTCTCCAGCTCTCTTACAGCCACCTTTAGGTACTGGAGGGTGCTGTAAGGTCTCCCCAGAGCCTTCTCTTCTCTGGAGTGAACAACCCCAACTCTCAGCCTGTATCCATAGGAGAGGTGCTCCAGCCCTCTGATCCACCTCTGTGGTCCTCATCTGGACCCCTCAATTTTTTTTTTCTTGCTAAATAAGAACAGAAATTTATAACTTAGTAGAATTGCTAGCACAGAAAGGGTGTGACATCTATTAATACCTGAATGTTACAAACAATGAGAAATAAGAACTAATATATGTAATCTGAAAGTATAGGGATACAAAGCTCAGAGGGAAAGAGGGAGAATTGACACATTTTTGTGTGTGTGAGGTGTAGTTGATTGTAGAAGAGTTTACCCAAGAAATTACTGGAAATACCCAACTTCAAATGATGATATTTGAATGGAAAAATTATTGTCCCAAACAGCACTTCACTGTGTAGAAAATGGGCACTTGCGTCCTCCAGTCTTTCGTTACCAAGTCTTTAATTCACCTCAGTGAGGAGTTTTGTTGTTACACCGAATGAAGGATGAAATTATCTCTTTCTAGCCTGCCACAGTAGAAATCATTATTAAAATAATATTTATTTTTGTATTTTATATATCATAATAATATAAATCATTATTAAGTCATCATCAGTGTTTCTGGACTGTGGAATGTTAATAACATTTCAGTTCAAAAGTAAACAACTTCTCTGTAAATGCTAATGCTAATACCTTTTTCCTGCAGCATGGCTCTTCAAACATGTTAAATAACATAAATGGCAGTAGACAGGGGAAAATGTTGTTTCTGTGCATTGATATTTTTTGCAACAAATCCTCTTCTCAGGAATTTCATTGTTCACAAGGAGGGGAAAATTCATCTACAAAGAAGCTCAGCTGGTAATAATAAGATGATTATTAATATCCCACTTGATTGTTGGTATATCTTAATTCTTTCTTTAAAACTGTGAAAAAGAAAGTCAAACCCAATAATCTGTCATTTGTGTGTTTGGTATCCAAGCATAAAATACATTTAGGCACTTGGTGTCATAGCATAAAGTGCAGGGAAGATTTCCTTCTTAAATACGTGACTCATCCGTGGCTCTTGCACTTTAACATCACTTCTTCAAATCTCTAATAATGTTTTGAGGCACGAAAAGCTGTTGATAGTCATTGTTGACACCTGTTACCTAGTTTAGTAAGGGAGTACTAGTTAATTCAGTGTGTATGACTGCTGAATTAATGTACAGGAACTGCATAAATAGCCCCTGCATTGTGTGATGTTTGTTAGTCACAGCCCTCTGTACATTGGTCTGAGTACTACTGTAGATTCCCGACATCACTTATTATTTGATTAATATGCAATTTCCGTCTTAGATTCATCAATAAAATCAACACAACGCCCAGACTCTTGTATTCCCCTTCCTTCCTTTCCTCACCAACGCACAGCAACTCATTTCTGTCATTTTTGGCACATCATAATTTAATATTTACCCATTGTGGCTTGGTACCAAAGGAATAATAATTTCCTAATCACTTTGCCTTCCGAGGGTTCTCCACTTGTGTGTGGGGAAGAAGGGGCAGTTTGGTCACCGGGAGGGAGCGTGTCTGCGTTTCCTTTGTAAGGACAGCCCTGTTGTCAGGGCAGGGCACTGTGTGTTGAATTCTAATGCCTTGGTGCGAGAGCCAGCCTGTTCGGAAGGGCCGGCGTGGGAGGTGTTGGCTGCGATCAGCAGAGCCCCAGCCCGGGGGCTCCCTCGGAGTGCGGAGCTCTGCAAGTTGTCGGGGATGGGACACGCGGCCGTTCAGTGCCGCAGCCAGGCTGAAACACCTCATCCCCCCAGCAGCTACCGGGCTGCTTTTCTTAGCAGCCGGGAAGTTCAGGTACCTCGTCTTTAAGTATTTATAATTTACTGCCACAAAATATTGTCCATTCAAAAGCAGGTTGTTGTACCTGTGCAACAGAAGTATATTGGCATTGATTTTTATGTGCGTTTGGTAGATTTTGTAAGATTGTTATAAAATTCACGTGTGCTTGTAATAGGTCTTATCCTGGATTGGCAAAGGACTATGTAACAAAGGTAGCTGTTAATGCATGGAAAATTTATTTTCAAGGAAAATGGTAGAAAATTTTCAAAGGCAGCATGTTATGATAAGATATACTTAAACTACAGAAACTGCACCTTTAGTTCTAGTACTAAGGTTTTGATTTTAAATTAGCACTGGATTAGTTATCTGTCTCTGTCAAGACTATAATAAAGAGCTTTTGTTGCAATCCATCATAGGGCTTTTGTGTTATACACTATACATAGAAACTGCTAACAGGAAGACTAGATTAATCCAGAGAGAAAAAATGTCATCAGATAAAACATAGGTCTCAAAAAGCAATTTCAAGTTCTGTACTATGTTATGCATTAATACATTTTTAGCCTTTGGGGAAAAGAGGAAAACTTGTAATCAAAAATTAATTTGAGCATTCTTGGCTGTACCTAAATTAGAACCCAGGATACTTCCAAAATTGTTATTAATCAAATGACCTGACAGGAGCTCACTAGGAGAAAACTAATGAGTACAGGCTATTCTGAATAATATTTAGTGATGCTGCTAAGAAATTTTGCAGCTCTTTTTCTAATCGTACATGTAATAATTTAAAATATTTCTATTTTGAGGTAGCCATATGTGTCTGTACATGTATGTTATGCGAATATATTGTGCATGTGCTTTATATTTTTTAAATTAACTTCTTCAGGAAGCTTAATAGAAATACAAGTGCAAGAAGTCACTGTTTTTTCTTGATTGCTATCTTAACAATGCAGTAAGATGTGGTTCCATATGACTTAAATATTTCTCCATTAATATATGGACACATTGATTTCATTAATTTTTTTTAAAAATTTTTTTGGTGAACTATCATTGCAACTTGTGCCTGTTTGGGTATAATGATTCTCATCTTTTCTGTGAACTATTCACAAGATTGATTTTGTAAGTCTTCACTGTAATTTAGTATTGGAAGAAAAGAAAATGGTGATTAGTATTTTGTGCCTTTAGGATTTGGATTTGAAAAATGCAATTCCATTCTCTTCTGTTTTTGATTATTGACTGTTTTGTAAATTTAAAATATGACAGGTTATGAAGGGATTGGGTCATCATACATGTAACAAAAGTTTTAGTTTCAATATACTAAGAAGTGGAATTATAAGGAAAACCAAGCCTAAATACCAATTAATTTGCATCTAACATCTGGAAATCTTTATTGTTGTTATTTTATTTTTTAATAGACATAGGGGAGTTTTTTTAATCAGAAATTTTAGTCTTTGTGTGCTCTGGGGTTTTTTTGCGTTATATGTATTTCAGAAGTAAGCGATTATACAGAAAAAATTAATTATAATTTTCTTATTTCTATTTTTGCCTAACATACTTAATATGAAGGAAATCTGTAAGTCTAAATGTTTCTTGCTGTAGACATGCTAAACAATGTCACATCTAGCTTTGTTCATTGAATTTTGTCTATAAGCCAGAAGTATAACTGGCTTAGTGCCTTATTGCCCCCAGCAGTCCTGCTGTTCGGGGAAGGTAGTGTTAAACCTGATTTGTTTCTAATGTTTTTTTTATGTTTCCAAGAGCAATTTGATTTAAATAGCTTCTTTATTAAGATGAACAGAGATATTTTTACAGTTATTAGCAAGACAAATAACTGCAGTAATGATGGCTAGATTTTTTTTTTTTTGGCTGTAGATTTGTTAAAGTTGACATGAATGACTTAAAAGACACCATAGTAAGATGGAAGCTGTTGGAAAGGTAGTGGGAAACAAAGGAAGTAACATTTGGTGCTTAATAAATTGACAAATCAGTACGTACTTGTTTATATTCTGGAAAATCATAGGTGAAAACAAAGGAAAAAACTTCAGTTATGTGAAATCAAGCTGAGTTTACCCTTGTAAAAAGAACCTATCTTGAAAAGCCACAGTTAGTAAGCTGCTTCACTCTGAATTGTTTGTGTTTGAATTCCATTTCATTAATAGGAATTCTGCTTAACAATAGGGACGAGATTTGCAAAATCCACATGCTGTTTATTTAACCCTATTGCATTTTGCACTTGTATTGATAAAAAGAAACTAATATTGACCTGAATATTCTCTCCTTGTAGTTAGGATACCTTATGTTTTTGCTCTGGGGGAGGGGAGGGGAGGGAGAGGAGGGGATAAATAATGGTGACAGCCTCTCTCACCTGCATACTGGGACAAGAGGGGCCAGAGGCAGCCTGAACAAAACACAGGTGGGAGGAATTCCAGACAAGTGGGGACACTGAGGAAAGCCCAAAGTTAAAGAGCAGTTTGTAGCCCGAGTCAAATGGTAAATGATTTTCCCCAGCAGACTGGGAAATGGTGTGGAAGCCCTGAGGGCTGGACTCACAGGGTGGAAAGTGGTTGCTGCATGCTATGATGCTGTATTTTGTTACACAGAGCTCATTGACTTGACCCAGATTGCAGTTTCACTCTCTGAAAATACACTGGTGTTTCCTCTCAAACTTGAGGTAGCCCTGTAGTTATGAACTGATACGACGACTTTCTCCCCTGGTACGTTGCTGCTGTTTCAGTCAGTGAGATTGTACTTGTTGCATTGCTGCTGGGGAGTCGTATTTTGCGCTGTTGCCCATACTGAGAACTCTGCTCTCACTGCCATCACCAGAGTCATCTCAGTGACAGTAGCTATTTTAAGATTTTCTTGAAAAGCTAATTTATCACAGATAAAGCTCTTAAAAGTCAGCATACAAATTATTAATCACTCAATTTCTTTCCACCCATAGCTTGCCAAAATTGCCTTCCCTTTTACAATACTAATTCATGATAGTCACACGCTACATAGGTCTTAAAAGACAGCTTTTTCTTTTCCAATATAAAAAATTATTGCCTTTTTTTCCCCCGTTTGCTTAGCTGAATAAATATTAAACTTATAAATTTTGACAAAGAAGTAGAAATGGCTGTGGTTTGCATCTGTAATCAAACCCAAATTGATTTTCAAATATTTTTTCATGTGCTTTAAAGATGAGCGTGCGGGTTCATGTGCGGTAGTGCATATAGGCATGGGGGAGAGACTGTAGTCTTGTGATACACATCTGAGAGAAAATTGGCTGGATGGTAGCAGCTGAAAAATAATTTTTTAACACTGTCTGTAATTATGCCTTAGAGATTGAGTAGAACTCAAGTCCTACCCATATTTGTGACTGCGCTGTCTTTTCTGCTTATCTGATGTGACAGATGTGCTGAGATGATTACAGGTAGTTCTACTGGAGGAAAATACTAATTGCCACAGACAATTAAAACAATACAGAAGTCAGTCAATATTAAATACAGAATAAATATTACAAATTAATTTAAAATATATTTTATAGTTATATGAGGTAGATTGGTTTTCACAATCTGTTAGTTACTGTCTTGCTAATCAAGTGCTTTGCTATACAGTTATTGAGATAGAGCCTTCAGTGACCCATTGACATATTAATCTATCCCTGAATAATCTTATCTTCAGCGAGAGAATGTTTTGAGAGACTCTTGTTGGTATTACTTGGGGAACAGGTTTTTTTATATTTCTGACTACAAATAAAATATGGAATATTTTAATAGTGACTCTGTGGCTTAATTAAAAAATAAATTATCAACTTCCTTTCTATGCCCTATATAGGCATTGCTCCTTAGGTTGATCAAACTCTTGTGACCAGTGACAGGACTCGAGGAAACAGCATGGAGCTGAGTCAGGGAAGGTTTAGATTGGATATTAGGAAAAGGTCCTTCACCCAGAGCATGGTTGGGCACTGGAACAGGCTCTCCAGGGAAAGTGGTCACAGCACCAAGCCTGTCTGATTTCAAGAAGTGTTTGGACAACACCTTCAGGCACATGGTGTGATTCATGGGGTGTCCTGTGCAGGGCCTGGAGTTGGACTCGATGATCCTGACGGATTTGTTCCAGCCCAGGATATTCTATGATTCTATAACTGTGTGACAACTTTTTGGAGTAGACAATCTAGTATAGGAAGCCCTAAGATGCAAACAATTCATTTTACACTCATTCTTAAAGAGCAGTGATGTCAACATCACGTTCTAGTAATGTATTCTGCATTTATTTTCTTTCACTTTTTTTTTAGTTACAATAAAGTCTTTTCGTTGTTAGTTGCAGTTAGAAAAAAATTTTGAAAGCAAGTTGCAGAAGACTGAGATTTGAGGGAACTGTTCCAAAGAGAAGGTTTTCCATTCTGTGACATGGTTCACAACAGAAAGAATTTCAAAACTGTAATTTTAACGCATTTCTGTTGAATTGCCAATTTAAGATGTCAGTTGTCATCTTGTCAGTTCTAAGATGTATCCTTTAAGGGATCTTAATTGCCTTTAGAGTTTTAAAATCATTATGTTGACTCAGCAGTAGGTGGTTGTGGCCTAATTTGTTGAAGGACACCACACTGTAGGTGTCTGTTTCTTCTTAAGCTTATACCTGATTTTGATCTTGCAGTGAGAGCCGCAGAAAAACAAGGAAGATGAATTCTTTGCACATTTGCCTTTCATAATAGAGGTGCACATTATGAACTTCATCTTTGGATTTTGTGCAACTAGTATGATTTATGATATCTTGTAATATAATTAAAAGAAAATTTTCCAGGTGAACGAGCTTGGTTTTTTAACTTATGCAATTCTGATTTTTACCAGATTTGTTAACACATTTAAGGTTTTTTTTATTAGCTTGTGTATAGCGTAGATGTAGTTAGTACATGATTATGTAAGCAAATATAAAAACTATTATATATTCTATTTGTGTTTCTAAGAGTGGGTGGCGGAAGTGTTAAATTGATCGTTGCATTTGAAACTGTGGTCTGTTCTGCCAGCAGCTGGAACGTGATCAATTAAATGGGGCATATGAAAGGCATTGGCTGTTGCACATTGTTAAAGGAAAATTACAAGTAGTATTGTAATACTGAAGTCTAAAGATATACTCTAGAAATGGCTGGTAAATTTAACTCCCTCAAAGCAAGGGCATTCAGTCCTGCATTATTGGCATGTTATAGAAAAAATAATAGATTAGTATCTTTTGTTGATGCTAAGAAAATAATGACAATTTTAGTAAGGATGAAATGTAACCTAATCAGAAGTAAACTTTCATTAATAATAACCATGTGATTGTGAAATTTCATTAGTCTTCTGAAAATGAAACTGTAGTTTAATTTCTGGTTGAACTGTTGGGCAGGTGAGTTCATTTTCCCCACCTTATTGTCATGCTTTCATTCCTGCCTGTCTTACTGTACTCGTTAGAAAACTTGAATCGTTACTGTGACTGCTGACATTTCAGATTTTTCACAAGCTTCTTGTAAGTCATGTAACATTTCTCCACACATCTTGCAATTCTGAAATATTTCTACAGGAGGATGTTGAAGGGGACATGGTAGCTTGTTTCCTACCCCAGTGCTCTGCAGGACCTTCTCTGAGCACCAGCAGCAGGGGACACTGTCCTGCTCAGAGCCAGGGGCTGTGGGCATCGGGAGCAGGTGCCCTGAGAAGGTTTCTCAGCTGCTGCCAGCAGTGCTTGAGAAGTATGAGACAGAGAAGAGTTTCACTCACCCCCTAAGACCTCTAAGAGCTGAAGAGGACTGTACAACACACTCAACAACTTGCTTTTTTGAAAAGAAGTGTGGTTGAATCTCATTAAGGCTGTTCTTCTGAAAACGTTTTAATTAGCTCTCATTAGTACCATTGTTTTGCTGGTTTTTTTAAGTAATAGGAATTAATTGAAAAGCAACTTGAGCATTTTACCTAATTCCTGAAAAATCACATATGAAAGCATGGTAGCTTAACAAAAACATTAGGCAGGCATTATGTACACACAGTTGTATTCTGTACTCATACTTGAAACATATGTGAGGGGGATGAGTTTGTGCCAGCCATTGTGCAACTGAAGTAGTAAAGGGTTTTGCAAAGAAGATTAGAGTTGGCTTCTCAAGTGGATTCAGAGTGCTTCAAAAGATGTATAGGAAGTGGGGCAGAAGAGTTTTCAATAGTGGCTCTACAAAAGGCATCCACATCTCTTTGTAGAGAGAAGTTTCATTTTAAGACCACTGTGGAGTAAAGTACTTCCAGTTAACTGAGTGTAAACTAGTGCCGCTTCACTTCAGAAGAACTGCCTCAAAAGATTTGCATAGAATTGCAGAGAAGAGGAGGTAGTTGTGTTTGAGGATTGCCTTGCCTTCCTGAGTTTTGAGCCAGGAAGCAGCAGAGCTGCAGGGAGACCTGTGTGACAGGAGGAGAGCTGTAAACCTCTGAGGAGGTGTCATGTAACCTCTCAGCCGAGGGATCCTCTTATGCACTGTCAAGCTGCTTCTTTCTTCTGCCTGGCTGGGGTTAGGAACACTTTCCAGGTCTTACTTGGGAGTGACATGGTAACAGGATTTCATGATCTAGGAATGAATTTTTCCTTTTCTGCCCCAGTGGCTTGGGTAATGCATGGTTTGGGAGCTGGGGAGAGGGGGTGTGTATATATTTTTGCCTAAAAGATATAATAGATTGTAACAATTTCTTTTTTATTTTTTTCCTCTTTCGCAGCTCTAAAGCTACGTAATAAACATAGAGATTTCAGATTTTTTCAGCTTTCTTGTTATGAACTGTGTTAGGAAAAACATCTTTTATAGGAGTGAAGAAATTGTGTGGGTACAGTAAGGTTCCATTTGCTGTTGCACACCTGTTGCTCCCTGTGTTGGGATCACTAGTTACAATCGGGGAGGAATCATCAAGACCTTCTTGTGGTTGCAACAAACTGCAAAGAATATGAGGTCTATGGTGGACAAATTACCAGCAGGTACTTTTGTTGTATAGAGCATCCTGTGGCAATTAGTTCCAGAACTTATTAAACATTGTGTGAAATGCCTTTTCCTTTCTTTTAAGCATGTTTAAGTGGTATTTTCCTTTGTTGCCTCCCTTGTTTTGTTTCTGTGGGAATCTGGTAAATATCCCCTGTTCAGGTTTTGCATAGTTTTCAAACATGAGGCATAATTTTGAAGGTGTTGATTATATCTTCCATCCTTTGTTTCCCTTCCAGGTTATTCTTATTTGAAAACTATATCTTTTAGCATGCTTACTGTTCCTACTGCTTCCTTTTCTTGTTATACTATGTGTTTGTATAGGACAGACACAACAGCATTATTCAGATATTAGAAAATGTTGAAAGTGTGAAATTTTTCTGTGAAAATGTTTATTTATATACTTGTTTGGACCATCTTTAAAAGACTTGTCTGCTTGATGTTTATACAACACTGTCATTAAGGCAGTAATCAAGAAAGGGCTCAACTTTGGAATTAATATTCAATTGCTTCTGTAGAACATTGCTCACGTATCATTTGTTGTGTTTCTTTGACAGTGACAGAACGGTTCCTTTATTTTCTGTTGGGGAACCATGATAACAAACCTGTACTTAAGGGTTTATAAGCTCTTTTTCGTTGCTTCTATCTGAGACAATGTTCAGATTTGCACTTTTTATTGTATTTAGTTTGTGTGTAAAGGTTAGCTTTTCAGTACTTAGGGGCTAGAAAGATTTGGGATATTTCTAGAAAATAAAAGTAAATAAAAAGCATAGAATATTTTTGATTGTTCTGTCAAGAAAATAAGGGTGGTAGACATGATGTTAAAATGCAACGAATGAGATGCAGTCAGATACTGGAAATACAGAGGTGTTTCTCAGGTCCTTGTAAGGATCCCACCTGGGTCCCTCAGCTATGGGCCCTGGCTTCAGTGAAAGAATATACTCCCAGGAAACATGGCAAGGAGAAATCTAAGCAGTCTGCGAGGTGAAAGTACTCCTTTACAGTCACCTTTGCCTCTTCTAATTCACTGTGCCATTCTAGGTCAGCTAAATTTCAGCTCTACCTTACGCTATTATTCAAAAAAACCCTCTCAGTTTTGACCAAAGAAGGTTAACAGCAACTAAATACATACTGTAGGGGAAGTGCATTCTATGGCACAACACAAAGCCCTGGCTGCATCCCGAGAACATTTTGGGGTAAAACTTTTAAGCAGAGGACAAATGAAGCAGGCAGGCTGGATGGTTGAGGAACTAGGACTGCATACATGTTACATTGTGGAAAACCTGTTTGCCTTTCAGTCTGGATAAAGTGTAATCTCTTCTGCGGTGGAAAGGGAGACTAAGTTATACCAAAATTAAATGTATGCATTCTCTGTGTATCAAGTGGGAATTTTGCATTGGTCATTCAGAGTGTTACATGACAAATGACGGAAAAAATACAGAATTTTAGGGAATCAGTTTTTCATGAAGAAAAATTTTAGTAGACAGATCTTAATAAGAAGCACTAATAAGATGAGGGATGTAATTTGCCCTCTGGGAAACTCCTTCCAATCAGTGTCATGGGTGCAGAAAATTACAAGCCTGGGATTCACAGCCTGAGTTGATTCTTACGCTGTCTGTAGAACTAGTAAAGACTCTTGATGTATTTATCATTTGGATATGGAAAAGTGTGAAGGGGTAGGATTTCTGAGTCCTGGAGGATATTGCACTACAAGTTTACTGTGGAGACTTTCATATTTGGAAGATGCATTGTTAGCTGAATTTAATGTCAGTAACAGTTTAGGGGGAAGGGCAACATCTTCTCTTTTCTTACCTTAATTAGGTATGATTTAGAAGTGATGTTCAGATTAGAAGGGTGACTCCTGCTGGTGGCATGACATAGTGAATGAATCATATCTACCTTTCAAGTGTAATAGACAACTAGTTTGACTTTGACCTCCTAATAAAAGGAATTTTTTGTTGGACTTTGCTTGCCCCGAATAAGGAAGTAGTCCATCAAGAACACAATCTTTCTCTGATGGTTTTGTACTGCAAAGATTTTCCTGTCTTTTTTGGGCGGGTGGGAGGTTTAGAAAAAAACAAGAATTGTAAAAAATTATTTCTCACTTCACTGGAATCTGAATCAGGTAAAAATTTAAAGAGAGAGAATGAAATAATGTTTCTTTGGCCAAAGAAGAAAATATTTAGGTACTCACAGAGCAATGAATTCCATCAGTACTATGGAGCTATTTTTATCTGTTAGGATTAGTCTATTTACTTCAGACATAACCTGAATTTAAAATATTTACAATTAAACTTATAACAGTACTGTGCTTATTTTCTTTGCAGGTTTGCTGGTCCTCTGATAGATTTCAGAATGCCGCTGGTAAAAAGGAACATAGACCCCAGGCACTTGTGCCACACAGCTCTTCCCCGAGGTATCAAGAATGAATTGGAATGTGTCACCAATATCTCCTTGGCAAATATAATCAGACAACTGAGTAGCCTAAGTAAGTACATGGTGTTAATAGCTGTATTTAGAACTAATATATTTTATAGTTACAGTGAAGTAACTATTTGAAATATGAACACCTTTTCAAATTTTCAGTAGAAAATTGTCATTGGGTCTGGAATGTACTGATTTTGTGGATAGTTTCTAGCATGGACTTCTGTGAAAGAAAGCTAGGAATTTTTCTAGCAGCATGTCTTAAAACACTTAATCCATATATTTCTGTTACCAGTGGAATGTGACAGGAGAAGATAGCTGGTAGTTAATGAAGTCAGTAATTGCTAACCTTAGAGCAATTCTTGAGTAGGGAGTATGACTTAATGAGAAATATATCAGTGATTGCTTAATTCTCTCAACTTAAACTCTTGGTCATTCAGAAAAAAAGAGGAGTTGCCTTTTGAAGTAATAAACCCAGAAATGTAATTATTATGTGGTATTTAAAATAGGTAAAGATTTTTCTTCCTACTTCTCCCTCTGTCAACAATTGTACCCTTGGTGCACTTGAGAGGAGTGAATACTTCTCGAGCTCTGGAACTCTGAAGTAGTTTTGCTGAAAAGGCTGATTTCTGGCTTATTTTTTCTTTAAGTTACAGCAACTCAATAAGTTGTCAGATGAACCACCATGGTAATGTTTTGGATTTCCAATACTGCAAGTGTTTTATAACCACCAGGACATAAGTAAAACTACCAACACCTTAAATATTTAAATGTGCATGTATATACATCTACAATTTGAAAAGTCAGCTCCATCATTTTCTTAGAGTCATAGGTGATGTAGCCTGATTTGTTGATTAGATTGATTTAATTATTGGTTTGATGATATGCTGTATGGTGAGTGTGTTGTGGCAGCCTTTCAAAGCTGTTAGGGTGCCATTATGTGGAAGACTTAATTGAGGACACTGAATTATGCAATTGAGACGGGAATGCTCACAGCACGTAAATATGAACATTATTGATATAGCTGCAGCAACAAAGGAAAATAACTATTTGAAAACTTTTCGGTGAACCAAGAGCATATCGTATTAGGATGGAGTATATGATCACCATCTGTGGTTTTGCTTCATTCTGCCAAAAGCCCTTCCCAGACTAGCTGCTCATGTACTAACCTCCCCTTCCAAGTCACTCTTATTAATATTGTATTATTTTATTTTAGTTTGCTAGTTTAAAAAATTCTTACTTGATTAAATGCTTCATCTGGAGGAATTTGCTTTTGTAGGTGGCATGCCAAATTTATATTTGGCGTTTTCATTTGGAAGCATTATTTGACCTTAAAAAACCCAACAGTAACTTCTAACCAACATCATGGTCTCAGATTGACCTGTTGAGATTCAGCTGCCTTTGCTATGTTTTCTTGGTATACAGAGCTTATCTCTGACATTGTACGTACTGCTGCTTAGGAGGAGGTCAGGATGAAGCAATACTAGAACAGAAAGAAGTCAATTAAGGAAGAAAAAAGAAATTAAGAATATCCATTGAATGGTCTCACATTTGTTACATGGTTTGCCTAAGATACAGCACAGAGAAACACTTGCAAGGGAATGTAATCATAACTGTGTGTAACTCCTTTTTGTAAAAGCAATGTGGTTCTTCCCTGAAACATGCATACATATGTTTATACCAAGTTTTTATCTGATACTGTGTATGTTTCCAACAAAAAAAAAAACCAACAAACTTTTTTCCTACAATTAAAATAGAATGTTTTACAAAATAGTCCTTATTTTTCAGTAGTGCTAAGGACTGTTCTTCAAAAATGGAGATCATGTTACAAAGGTTTGAGTACTTGTGAAAGTATTTTGTTCCAGAATTCTTTTAGCTTTTCTGCCTGCTTATGCTAGGAGCAATACAAATTCAAAAATATTCGGGTGTTCTGGAATAGGAATTTTGTGTCTCATGCTTAAACCCGAATAACCAGACTTCACTTGGTGTGTCAGTGTTAGGGGTGTACTGACATGCAGATAAATTTTAGTAGTTGCCTGTGAGTCACAGCCAGCAGGCATGGTTTCACAGCAGTCCCCTGGCAACCAGCTTCTTTGCAGTCCTTTCCTTTTTGTTTTCTGTGGATAACGTATATGTTTGAGAATCAGCCTTTAAGTTGTAGACGAAATGAGGCTTTACTCTGAGGGTGGAAACTGAGACTTCTGGTAGGGTTTCATTTCCTTTAAGCTAAAACTGCTTTTGCTTTTGCTGGTAAAGTTATGCAAATTTAAATGAATGGTGTTCAACCTGATTAGCAATCAGTCATCTCTGCCTCTGAGATTTTTCATTTACTGGCCCTCAAATAGAGGATCAATCTTCTGCCATTATGGATTCTTATGACCAGCCAGTTTTAACTTTCCTTTGACATGGTTTGGAGAAAGAGTACTATCATGGAATTGGAGCCTCAAGTACTTTAAATGATACCAAAAGTCATTAGTGAGGAAAAATAAGCATACAGTTTTGTCATGTAGGTCATTAGAGCTCCATTCTTGGATATGTTAACAACTCACCGGGATTAGTCAAGCAGCTGGATCTAATTGGGTCTGCTTTGCACAGGGTGTTGGACTAGATCACTTCTGAAGGTCTTTTCAGTCTAAACAGAATTGTGTTTCTATGATCTTGGATACTACATTTAAATAGGATATACATGCAGGAACAATGTCTATGAAATGACAGGAATTCTGTTTTCCTGTGTTTCAGTATAAAATTAAAAGAGCTTTACATCAGTATGTCAGTGATATCTACTATGTGTCTCCATACAAATTATCAATCCTTTCATAGCTTATTTGATGTGCTGCTTTTAATTGTTCAGTTTGAGAAATTTTGTGACCTTTAAAAGAAGTAGAGATGAAAGGACGAAATACTTATTTCTGCTTTGAGTGATAGTCCTTGCCTTTGTTCCTGGAGCATGAAAACACGTCAGTCTGTCTTGATACAACATACAAAATTGTCAGTAAGTAATTTTTTTCCCCCCTGTCTATTTCCAGTCTTCTCTTACTTCATAAAAGGATCTGTTTTCTGACAGCTTTTCTTAGCATTGTGGCAGAACAGAAACTCTCTGGACAACAGCAACAGCTGTCTTAGTTTCCAAGCCATTCTTCCCCATATTTCTTGCTTTCTAACAGTATCTGCTTTGAAGAAGTGCTTACCTAATTTTTTCAGCAACATTGCAGATACATTAGTGCTCCAGTTCTCTATCTGTTGGTGTGTGTCAGGCCATAACACTCCCGCATACATGAAACACAACTGATAGCATTGTGCAGCTGTGCCATTGTTAGAAGGCAGATAAATAGCTGTCTTGTGTGAATGTAGCCTCCTCATTTTGTTCACAGCTACTGACCAATCTTGTTTTTCCTTTTATTCAGCTGTTCCATGGACACAGAATCTCAGTACCACATAAGAAACCTAACTGATGGGGTTTGTTCTCAGCCCCGGTCTCTGACACCTCCATCTAGGGAGGAGAACATTTCTCCTCTTGAGTATGGGCCTTTAATAAATATTTGTATTGCAGGCATTCGGACTAGACCTTTTATTCAATCTTTGCAAGATGCATTTTTTCTTTTACCTCTGCATAACCAAAGAGAATGCTGCAGAATTCTGCTAAGCTGGAGTGCCTTTTATGTTAGTGAAAACAATTTTCACTTAACATTGAACCTTTTGTTGCCTTTTCCCTCTTTCTAGCTTTTCTATGTACTATATCTATTTTTACCATGTTCTTCTAATTCTTTCTTTTCCTTGCCCCTTATTTGTTAGTTTTCAGGAGTGAAAGCCTGACTTTGGAGCAAATTATTTCTCTGCCGTATTTTTTCTTCTCAGACACGCTTAAGTTTTCTTTCTTATTTTTTGCTTACCGTGCCATCCCCGAGAGGGTTCATCTTGTGAGACACGCTTTTCTCTCATCTTGTGAGAAACACTTTTTCAGCTCAGGAAAACCTTCAGTTTGTCATGGCTTAAGGTGTTAGCATTCAGTAACTGGGAAATGTTTCTCCAGAAATACTTACCAGTGAGGTGTCAGCACTGCAACTAATCTATAGAACCAGGCCTCTTGAGCTCAAAGACCAGCCTCTCTCTTCACCCAGTGTGGACAACCTCTTCAGCACATGGTAAGGTTCCTGCATGCTGCATGATTGGAAGTAAGTCTCTGCAGATCTGCAGCTAGAGCTTCAGTCAGTATTCCAGAAGCAGCAGAACCCCTGTGGCGCACCCTGCACTGCCCATCCTCCTTCTCAGTGGGTTCAGGAGGACATTCAGTATTTGTTGTGAATTTTCTTCATTAGTCACTGCTCTTAATTCATTATTACTACAATTGCCGGGAACACAAGAGAAAGTGTTCTTGTGCACATGGAGTAAGGAAACTGATGGACTTGAAAACTAAAGGCTAACTCAGCTTGAGAGAACCCCATCCTCTCAAAATCTTCCATCTGATTTCTGGATGTTGTCTCTGCAGCAGTGGCGATGTGACTGTTTTGTGGCCATCCCGAATGGTAATGAGAGGATGAGCAAGGGGTCAGTAAAGTTTCACTGAAAGCAACTATGTGTTAGCAGAAAGAAGTCCCACCTGTCATTAATTCCTTGCCTACATAAAGCAGTGAAGGTTATGTTATTGAGGTTATGTTAGAAATGAAAGGAAGAGCAAGACTTCCCTGTGAAATGGTCATTAACACTGCTACTTTCAACATAAAGTTCAGCTCTCAGCAGTCTCTTCCATGAATTTCTGAATACATAGTGGTAATCTCAGCTGGTTTACTTGATGGTGTCCTCAGTGGGAGGTAACAATGATATCTCAGACTTCCATGGCTCAAGATCTTTGAAGGCTGACTTCTTCTTTTTGGATGTCAACAAGAAGCATCAGACCTGCTCTAGATAAGGTCTTCAACAATGCTTATTTGATACTTTTGATGCCCTGGTCAGGTTGTCTGATAAACGTCTGGTTCAATTTTCCTGGCTAAAGGAATCAAGTTATCTCTTCAGTACTCTGATACTCCTATTATAATCCTTAAGTCCAGTCCTTGTGGACTGCCCTCACACTTTCATAATGAAAGTTCCTATTTAGCATCAGTGCTATGTATTTAGTACAGCATTTTTCAGAGCTTGCTTAGCCATAACCAGTGAAGTTCCCAATGATCTACCAAGGTTCATATCTCCAAGTTCAGTCTCCTAGCTTTTAGTCTGTTTCCTAGTCACTGAGGTGTGAAATTGAAATGATCCTGATGAGAAATAAGCCCGGACTTTCAAACTCAGATATATCTCAAATTTTTCTAAAAATTAAATTATGTAGTGAAGATCTGAAGCTGAATCAACAGGCAATGGATATGTTGAATTATATGTCAGAAATAATGGAGTAGGAAAATGTATTAATAGACTTAGTATATCTTTCTTGTTTTGCTTTATAAAGGAACCTTGGTTGTATATTGTTAGTGGCTTATGCAGTAACTAATTATCCTGAGAGAATATTTTCTAATAAATACACTGTATTGTGTAGAAAGGAACTATTCAGTAGTGAATAATGTAATTTTGCATAGTGTAAGTATATTGGGAAGGGATTGTGCAGTGGGACATGACAGGCTTTACAGCTGCTCTTGTTCTGTGCCTTCATTTTTTAGAAATTGTAGTGGACAAAAATACTGTCTAGCGTGTGAACAGGAATGAAATAATAGAAATCAAGGAATGATAGTGTGTAGGTGGGTAACAGACTGAATTCTAAGCTTATTCTTTCAGATGTTTTATCAACTTCTACATTTTTTTTTAAACTGCTAAACTCATTTTCAAGCTAGTATTATTTAGGGGTTTGTGTAATTCCATATATCAACAAATTTAGTATTTTAATATCAAACAGTATTTATTAATATTAATTTTAGTGACATAACCCTTCACTATACCTTGCACTTAATGTCACCACATATTTAATATACTATGTATTTTTATAATTTAATTAAATGATAAATGTGTTGGATTAGATTTTGGGTTAGTAAATGTTAAAACACACACACCACTGAGCCCCAGGAGTCTGGCAGATTACTTAAGGCTAAATTAATTAAGATTAATACTTCTGGCAAGATTGAACAATTGTCTTATTTTGATTGTCCTACTTGCTGCATCTTGCATTGGCCTGAGTTTTACCAGTCATCCTCTTGAATTTCAAAAAATGATGTTGGTTTATGGCACGGAGCACTGTACGTGGTCAATGTGTTTATCCAGGTAGCTACATCAAATTCAGACCATGTTTCACAAGGGCTGCCAGTGCCATAACTGATTTGCAGGATGCTACTTCAGGTTGGGATGCAGTTGAAGGGTTTGGAACTCTTTAACAATGCAGAAGGGAGGTAAAGAAGTGACTTCTTCCACAAGTCCTGGTTCAGGACTCATGTGCTGCTCCTTGTCTGAGAGCCTGTAACTAAATCTGTCGGTAACTGATCTAGTGTTGCAAAATGATTAATTTAAATGGCCTTTCCTTAGGGTTTGCTAACAGATACAGCATTGAGAATGCTGGAGTTCAGGTGGATTTGAGGACTGGAGTTTTGAGAGGACTGCTAATGTATGCCCTGATCCCTAGTGTGGTTCTAAGAATTTGTACAGCACAATATAAAGGCTTTGAAGACATCTCTTTGTCACACCTTATTTAATTAGCCTGAAACACTGTGCAGAACCTGATGTGGTGGTTGTGGTTGACTTCATCTGATATGTACCCAGTTCCCCAGAAAAAGATAAAACCCCCCCATTTCTTTTACCTTAACATGTCTTCATTTTAGTGTGTTGGATTGTTAGCAATTATTCATTTGTGGATAGAAGCCAGGGAGGCTGGATAAATGCTTAAAAAATTATGGGGGGAAATTAGGAGATGAAACAAATTAGAAGGAACATTTAGTGAAAGCAAAGCACAGTAAAAGATACTTTTACGGCTCTATAAATACTAAAAGGTATTTTTTGACATTTTGTAAACCATTGTACACTTATTGCCATGGTAATGACTGGAAATGGAGTGGATGATAAATGTTTTGGTGGTAGTAAGCAGTATAATTTTATTCTATTTTCAATTAGTAGCTCCTAGCTACGGTTCTGTTTTCAGCTCGTAGGTCTGTTTTAAAAGTCAGAAAAATAATTGTTCAAAATGCCATCAAAGTACATGCATGTTATTTAGGGGAGGAAGGACAGAATGTTGTTTCCAAGACATTTTATTTGTCTGTCACAAAAAAGGATACTGACTGACACCAGAGAGCTGCATTCCTGTATCCCTTTCTAACTGAAGGTTTAATTGTGATCAGAGCCCTTTGATACATGAGGAAGAGTTATGAAAAGAATAATAAGGTGAATAATAAATTCCTTAATTAAAACTAAATAATAATGTATCCTCTTATTTAAATTTTTTTAAAAGTGCTCTGTTAATAAAAAAAAAATGCCAAGCAGGTTTTTGAAATACAGTAAAATAAGCTTTTCACAGATACTGAATTAATTTAATTGCAGAAGTCTATATTGTCATTTAATTTAGTAGGCAAACAAGACTACTGATCTTTCTGATCTGGTATTATGTATCCAACTGTGAGCAGGATCCTAAGGTGTTAATATTTTAATTGTCATAGTGAACTGTAATTCTCTTTATTGTACTGCGTGAAACAAGAGTAGAGTTTTTCAGCAGGCCCATAATATTGTAAATTTTCTGAAGTGTTAATGATACTTTGGAATATTCATTGTGTATAATGGAATTAATTTTGCATTCTTACTCTTCTGACATATCACCTATAAATGATGTGGAATGAGATTAGCTTTGTTTATTAATGAGTTTTAGTCTCACTCTTTCTTTTACTAATTTGAGTTTGTGATGCTTTGTTCAGTATTATCACCTGTAATTGTGTCCTTTGTAATCCATTCAAAATTGAAGATACATTCCTATAGAATACACACAGAGATGGCAGCACAAACACCAGATTATGTGTGTTATGTACTTATTTATACATTCACATACAGTATTCTTTGGAATGGTAGTTGCACCTTTCGCAAAAAGCAAACATTCTGCTTTGCTAGAGGAAGCATTTGGTTAAATATACCTCTGGCTAAATAAAGAGACCACCAACAGACAGGTAGGTGGAGACATCATGGTTGGCATACCACTTCAAACACAACAGGTTGTTTTTATGTATTTCCCATTTGAGGATTAGTGTTCATAAGCATGGGCAAATTATTCCTTGCAGTACATTTGTGGCTGTATGCAACATAATGAAAAGATTTCCAAGACAGATTATTTGCAATTGGAGCTCATTAATGAGGTAGATGAATTGTAAGCCTGATGAAATGATACAGATAAAAATTTAGCCTTAAAATACACCTATAAAAGGGAAGACACTGGATTTAAAAGCCCTGCCCCTAAATTTATTTTTTATTCTATACATGAAATTTTGTATTTGATTTTAATTTTAGTTTGTATGTCTCTGAATATTATGTGAGTTATCTAATTAAAATTAATATTTCTGAATATATTATCTGAAGTACATTACATTTTTAGTACCTATGTATTAAAACTTTAACAATCTTGTTCTTAGTGGATCACATTTTTAAGTAATTTCTCTTGCTTCAGGTACAGGTTAAAGAGCTTAAACTTTTCAGAGTTTCAAGACATATATTAGGTCATATGTTAGGTGAGTTGCCAGCTGAGAAGACTTTTACCAACTTTCCATCTATATTTTTCTGTGGACTTGTGCTACAAGACAAAGGTTCTTAGAATGAGAGTGCCTTTGATCTGCTCTCACTGTGGCTATTAGCAGTTGCTCCAAGAACGAGAGCAAGACAGCATGTAGGATATTCCTACTAATCTCCCTGCTTCCAGCCCTTTTCAGCCTGGAAGCCTCTCCAGCTAGCTGAGGTTTGTCTGTATTTCCTAATGCTCAGTGTGTTTCTTTTTCATGACTTTGTATCATTGGCAAGCTTTAATCTCATTTTTTTCCAAGTGATTTACACATATCTTAAATAGCATGGATCCCAGCATAGAAATGTACTAAAACTCACCTTTCTCAACTGTGAATACTGGTGATTTACTCCTATGTCCTGTTTTCTACCTTTTGAGGAATTATTTATCTGTGCTATTTTTTTGTATGCCCCATCTGTTAAGTTTTCCCCAAACTGTTTGATTAAGGACTTTCTAAACTCTCTTGGAAATCTCAGTAGATCATAGCTCTCTATCTGTGTGCTTCTGAAACATTCAGAGATTTCAATTTACAAAAACTGTGTTGCCTCTTCTGTCACGAGTCATCCAGATGTCTGCTAATTCAGTTCTTCATAATGATCTATACCAGTTTGTATGGATGTCAGGCTTATGGGTCTGTAGCTCTCAAGATGTTCCATGAAAAAATCTTTGAACCTTATTGTTGTGGGTTTCAGTGTGTATAAGGAGATTTACAACTGTTCCTAATATTTGCTTATAATTTTGTTGATTTAGTTTTGTAATTTTTATGTAGTTCCTTCAGTTTCTTTGAGCCTCCCACAAAGAGTTCTGGCATCAGGGTGTCTCCAGTTCCCTTCAGTGAACACCAGTGGGAAGTGTTAAATTAGCTTGTCCACAGTGGCCTTGTCTTCTTGTATTCCTTTATATTTTCATTGCCAGTCAGCTCTGCAGACTCCCTGGCAGGCTTTCTGATTCCTCACGTCTTTGAAGGAATATTTATTGTTAGTTTGCTAGTTGTTCCTCTTCTCTTTTCTTCTTCTGCACATTTCTTGTGATATCCTCCTTTATATTCCGTTGTTTATAGTCATGCTGGTTTTCTATTGCAGTTACCTAAGTCTTAATAAATGGTATGTGCTGGCCTTCTGCTTACTACACAGCCTCTTTAAGTAGTTTCCACAGTACCTGCAGGGATTTAATTTTTGTTCTTTTGATGTGTTTATATAAAAATGTCCTCATTTTTATGTATACTTCCAGATGTATTGCTCACCAAAGGCAGAATTTCCACAGCTATCCTTTCCTTTTATACCTGTCACAACTTGAGTGCAAAGCAGGTAGTTAGAAATTTGTGAGATTTATACTTCCAAAACCAACATAAGTGCACAAACAGTACATGAATTACATATGCACACTATCGTTGAAGGTTTTGAAAGCTATCACATTGTATTTCAGAAGTGTGGCTACTCATTTTGCTGGGTAGTCTGGTGGGGTTTTCCCAGCGACATTGGCAGACTACTCAAATGGAGTTTGAGAGCATTAGAAGCAGTATGTGGAGTACTCTGTAGAAGAAAAACTCATTACTGATCCTTTTCTCATAATATTTGAATCTCCTGCTCTATTGTGCAAAATGTATGATGTACACTGATGTGAACAAAGGAGTTTTTTTGGTTGTTTGGGGTTTTTTTTACTTCAGTGTAAATGGGTCAGTTACTAGAATTTTGATCCTTCAAAGTAGGATTTATTATTTTAATGTGTATTTTTGAATAGGCTTGTTCTAATTCACCTAGATGTGAATATCTGATCTTCCTTTTTTTGTAAAGTCCTCTGTACAGCAGTAGTGGAAGCTATGCTTCATTTTGAGAAAAGCATTGAGGTAAATTTAAAGATTAGTTCTCACTCAGACAGGAGCAGCATTGTTGTCCTTTTAGACATATCCAAGAAACTGTGCAGTCTAGTTCCATGCATTTCAGCATAGTGAAATCATTTTATAGCAGCTGAATATCTGTCCTGTAATGTAATAAATAATTTAATTTCTGATAAATTAAGTTGCATATTAAGTATTTAATTTCTATTTGCTTTTGTAAAGGATTCTTAACGGGCTCAGTAAGTATAGGTTGTTACAAGTGATACTCATACATCTTAGAATTACTTAATTAAAATAGTAAGAAATCATTTGCCTGTCTTGTGGTATGCTTGAATTTTATTTTTTTTCCCATGTTTCAGGTAAATATGCTGAAGATATATTTGGTGAACTTTTCAATGAAGCACACAGTTTCTCATTTAGAGTCAACTCCTTACAAGAACGTGTAGATCGCTTATCTGTCAGTGTTACACAACTCGATCCAAAGGAAGAGGAATGTAAGTTACCTCCTGCATGGAGGATTTCTTATTTTGTCACTCAGACAGCACTGATAGGTGAAATGGAAATAATACTCTAATAGTTTAAATAATTTATAAGAACACAGAGCAAAGCATCATAAGAAAGGTCCATTTCTATTTCTGCGACAGGTTTCTTTTATAGCCTTGAGCAGCTTTCTTAGCTCAGCATTTTCATGGTTACTGAATGATACCGTTACTAATGAATTTACATAAAAATAGCTACAGGAGTATCTGTCACTTCACTAGTGTTATGTATTAGGAATATTAATAATATTATGTAATGTTATGTGAACGCTTGGAGATAAGTCTATACACTTTTTTAAACCTTTCTACTAATTCTCATGGAATGTAAACATTTGTCCAAGTAGGATTTTTGCATTTAACTTGTACCATCTTACTTTCTGTATGACGTTATAGCTGTATAGCTTCATTTATTGATGCTGTATAACCTCTTAGATTCTTCCTAAATAGCTTTAAGTATTATAAATATTGGTTAGCACTGAGAAAACAAGTACTCTCAAAAGTCATCAGCTCATGCCTATAAGACAGAATTTGTACGGAATTTTAAAAGATGCCTAGGCTTTGTGATAAGTACAGAAACACTGACCACCTAATGCGTAAATGCCGTGAAGCTCTTTTGCCTTCCTCGATATCTGTTGGTTGCAGGTGGAACTGTGAAAAATCTTGTAACCCCAAACAATTTAGGGTGTTCTAAACTATGTGCTTAAGACCTAGAAAGCAGAGGAACATCCCATCGTGAAAAATAACTTCAGATTGCTTGTGGGATCCAATTTTAAACTATAGAAAGCTGTTTCAGTTTTGAATGTCTAGATATAATAATTGTGTATTATTACATTGTGGGATCATAACTGTGTATACAGAAAAAATGAAGTGTCAAACCAGGAGTGTGGTCTTCAGGCTGTCTTTGGTTATAGATGTCAAAATTTCACTAGTAGCAAAATTAAGCTAAGGGAAGTTTTGATTCTGTATTTCGCGTGACATTAATTTTAGAACAGGTTTTGAAAGACAGCTGTTCACAGCTAGTAGCAGATTTTCCACAAAATCATGACTTGCCTAGGGGAATTCTTACATTAATGGGATTTTCCAAGTCTCTTGATAACTGAGCATAAATCACACCCGTACACCACTTTTTCCAATTGTTGTGGTTTAACCTGGCAGG